>JAHKKF010513232.1:0-18435 GCA_019740295.1 Labeo calbasu
GCTCTAGGAGTGGAGGCCTCAGCATGACGACTCTCTAAAATGAGAGGAGGCCTAACTATACTTCACGCTCAGGGCATCTTGTAAGGAGGCTCACAAAGAGCCTACAACTCACACACGCTGTACTAGCAGAGCTCTGGCTAGCGGAGGCCTCAATAAATAACTCTCTGTAAGGAGAGGAGGCCTGATGACGCTCGCAGAGAATGGCTGAACTCTAGGAGTGGAGTCCTCAGCATAACGACTCTTTAAAACGAGAGGAGGCCTAACTATACTCCATGCTCAGCACATCATGTAAAGAGGCTCACATAGAGCCTACAACTCACAGATGCTGTCCTAGCAGAGCTCTGGTGAACGGAGGCCTCAATAGGTACTTCTCTGTAGCGAGAGAAGGCCTGGCGATGCTTGAAGAGACTGGCTGATCTCTAGGAGTGGAGGCCTCAGCATGGCGACTCTTTAAAACGAGAGGAGGCCTAACTATACTTCATGCTCAGGACATCATGTAAGGAGGCTCACGTAGAGCCTACAATTAACAGATGCTGTCCTAGCGGAGCTCTGGTGAGTGGAGGCCTCAATAGATAACTCTCTGTTAGGGGAGGAGGCCTGACGACGCTCGCGTAGAATGGCTGATCTCTAGGAGTGGAGGCCTCATCATGACGACTCTCTAAAATGACAGGAGGCCTAATTATACTCCACGTTCAGAACATTGTGTCATGAGGCTCGCAGAGAGCCTACAACTTACACAAGCTGTCCTAGCAGAACCTAGCAGCCTGACAATACTCGCAGTAAATGGCCAAGCTCTAGAAGTGGAGGCCTCAGCATGATGACTCTTTAAAACAAGAAGAGGACTAACTATACTCCATGTTCAGGACATCTGGTAAAGAGGCTCACATAGAGCCTACAACTCACACACACTGTTTTAGCAGAGCTCTGGTGAGCAGAGGCCTCAATAGATAACTCTCTGTAAGGAAAGGTGGTCTGTCAACACTCGCAGAGAATAACATGTGAGTTGTAGGCTCTTTGTGAGCCTCCTTACAACATATCCTGAGCATGGAGTATAGTTAGGCCTCCTCTCGTTTTAGAGTGTCGTTATGCTGAGGCCTCCACTCCTAGAGCTCAGCCATTCTTTGCGAGTGTCGTCAGGCCTCCTCTCCTTATAGAGAGTTATCTATTGAGGCCTCCGCTCACCAGAGCTCCGCTAGGACAACGTGTGTGAGTTGTAGGCTCTTTGTGAGCCTCCTTACAAGATGCCCTGAGCGTGAAGTGTAGTTAGGCCTCCTTTCATTTTAGAGAGTTGTCATGCTGAGGTCTCCGCTCCTAGAGCTCGGCCATTTACTGTGAGTGTCGTCAGGCCTCCTTTTGCTACAGAGTTACTTATTGAGGCTTCTGCTCACCAGAGTTCCGCTAGGACAGCATCTGTGAGTTGTAGGCTCTATGTGAGCCTCCTTACATGATGTTCTGAGCATGGAGTATAGGTAGGCCTCTTTGAGCTGCTTGATTCTATATTGCATAAGAGTTTCTTCCCGCAAGAAGAAACGCTAATGGAAGCAGAGGTAAACATTCAAATAGTGTACACATCGCATTCTACGAATGAACACATTTTATGAATGAACACATCCGGCTCCCACGAGAGCTGACTGTGCGTGCTCCACTCGCAAACAAACCACACATAAATCGCGTGTATCCCCACACATGATGTATGTAGCAAGGGCAGAGAGAAACAAGCAATCTAAAATTCAGTCTACTCACGTGCAAGAGATTGAGGTGCCATGTCCCTCAGTCACTTCTTTGTTAATGCTAACAACATCAACCTCCTCAGAGGAAAAAGCTGCAGCAGTGAGCACTCGAAGGGGGAAGCGACCGCAGCATGGGCTTCTGAACCTTGAGAGAGAGCAGTACATCCAGGGGTGATCGCATTGCGAAATAATTGCTATAAGCATTCCACCTAAAAGCACATCCCACTTCCCTCGTGAATAGGGACGCCGCAAACGGAGCTTCATTGAGAAATCATTTTAATCTGCGTATTCTGCTCCCTCAGGAGCAAAATGCAGCTTGCTCCTAACTCATGTACAAGCAGACGATCTCCTGAAGACAAGAAAGATGACAACGTTTTTTACAGGTGGCCTTTTATACACTTGGGCGCACCTGTCATGACGTCATATCCTGCCACCTGCCAATGTCAAGTTCATTGTCGTGTTTAGACCCATGCTTCAGACACCAGTCATGCCTGAGACATTCCCTAAAAGCGCCCTCTAGGGGACACAGCATAGAGTTCCCATTTGAAAGGGAACTTTGGTTTGTTGAGACGTCTCATCATCTTTTCAAGTAACAAGTTCACCCCACAGGACAACAATTGTATTGTTGATACTCTGACCCTGTTCCAAATGGAACTTTGTGTGCACTTGCAATCTTGCAGATTTACAGTGGCTGTTAAGTCCGTTGCTGCATCAGAAATAACGCACTGTACACTAAGCACTTATGTATATGTACTAAACCATGTAGTGTATTAATTATATAAGGTTATTTTGTCATTCATAATCACAGTCTGATAGCCCCTCCTCTTTTGCAATGTAATTAAATATGTGACCCTGGACCATAAAACCAGTCAGTTTTTTGAAATTGAGATTTATACATCATTTGAAAGCTGATGTTAATGAGAAATTTGAGAAATTAATGTTTTGCTCAGTTATTGTAGGAAAAAACAAACACTGTTCATGTATTTCTGCTTCATATATTGACTGTGGTGTTGACCTGTCTACTATGAATGTTCAGGGTTTTTTTATGACAATTACTATCCTAGTAAAGAAAGTACTGTATAAATAAGCTTTCCATTGATGTATGGTTTGTTAGGACAGGACAATATTTAGCCGAGATACAAAACAATTGAAAATCTTGAATCTGAGGGTGCAAAAAAAAATCAAAATATTGAGAAAATCGCCTTTAAAGTTGCCCAAATTAAGTTCTTAGCAATGCATATTACTAATCAAAAATTAAGTTTTGATATGTTTACAGTAGGAAATGTACAAAATATCTTCATGGACCATGGTCTTTAATTAATATCCTAATGATTTTTGAGAAAAATCAATAATTTTGACCCATACAATGTATTATTGGCTATTGCTACAAATATACCCGTGATACTTAGAACTGGTTTTGTCCCATCTTGTCCCATTCTTTATTTTAGCTTTCAGAACGGTGCTCGTGAGCGCCCCCATTGCGTACTTCAGCCAAGCCCGCACTGATGCAAGCAGACCTCTACCCGACAGTCAGAGCGGCATTACGTCACGACAGTGTGTACTCAATGGAAGATCACGAGGATTTAGAGCGCGATTTGGGACAGGGCCAATCATGGATTAAAAAAAATGTGATTGCTCACAATATGACCTCTTAAAACATTAAAAAAACATTCTGTTCCTGTTCCCTCAAGTATAGGTCTCTGCCGGAAAGTATGGGCGTTACCAAATCGGGGCGTTTTTAGACCTTGTTACCTGATTGGCTGACGTCATAGTGGCGTAGGTTTAGAGGTGGGGTTAGGTAAAGGAAATCATTTTGATTATATGATTTAGAAACACCCTGCGGTTTGAAAACACCCAGAAATTCAGAAACGCCCTCTTTTGCTCTGCAGAGACCTCAGTCTCGTTTTGTCCCATAAAAGTGACGACTACGATGACGTAGAGAAGGAGCGAGAGTTCATTGGCTAACATTTTCATTTCCCGGTGGTCTGGCGGGTTCGAGTCCCGCGCTCAGAGCTGTTAATAACAACAGTCTGTAGAAGCGGTAGCTGAGAGACCGGCCAGCAGAATAGCACTTTATCCATCAATAACACCCTATTGTTGTTATTATCATTATTTTTAATATTGCCTTTTTTTCCAGTGCTCTCTACGTTACCAGAGACTTCAATCATGCATGTCATTAAGAGAGGTAAAGTCCCACTCATTCTTCAATTCTTTATTTTCAGTATAGTGAAATACATTTTGAATGCTAATATAAATAAGTATAAATATTAATTAATATTTTCATGACAAGGATGTGCCATTTTTAAAAAAAACGTGTATTGACCTTATTCGTGTAGCACTAGCAGTGTACAAAACATAAAGAGAAGAACGTGAATGTGTTCGTATGAAGTCTTAATTAAAGTCGCACATTTATTTTGTTATTATATTGATTTTCCCAACTACATAACGTTACTTTTGCGAATGCTATGTGTTCATGTTAGCTGCACCTGATGACTAACGTTAAGTTAGCTGTGTTCTTTGTTAACTCAAAAGTTGGCGCCAACCGCTTCATAGACTTGACCTTAATCAAGACTTCATATGAACACGTTCACGTTCTTTTCTTTATGTTTTGGGCACTTCTAGATTGTTTGACACCAGCTGTATTGTTAAAAACGCCATATAATAAAGTTGATTTGACTAGGTCATAGCCAGTAATAAAACATTTGACATGAATGGCACATGCTACGTAAATCTCAAATCATCGACAGGATATAATTACTAGCGTCATATTTTTATGCACGTTTCATGTATTTATTGGCAGTTCATATCCTGTCCATCTTTTCTTGAACATAATAGATATTCTGCTTGACTACTTCTATTTTTATTAGCTCGTTTTTATTCATCTGGTGTTTTTCTCAGATGGCCGCCAGGAGCGCGTTATGTTCGACAAAATCACATCACGCATCCAGAAGCTTTGCTATGGACTCAACGCTGAATTTGTTGATCCTGTAAGTTATGCGTTACATCAAAACCTCTTAAGTTTGTAAACACTTTCTAAGGTTAACCATTGCCTAGTCCAGTAGTTTCAATCATTCAGATGCCACACAGACCCCCAAACCATGATCATCCTTGTGCAAGATTTTTTTTAAAATTTACTTGTTTATTCATTGCTTAGACTTATGTATTTTATTTTTTAATCTTTTTTTTGGTACATTGTATTTGTCTCTAAACAGACCCCCAGCACTTTCTAGAGGTCCCCAGAGCCCAGAATAAAAATCCCTGGCCTAGCCGCTATTACAGTTAGTTAACAAGACTGTTAAAAGAGCCAAAACCATAGCAATATTGAAACAAGTAGTCCATAAAGAACTGTATTTCAGTGTACCCACAAACATAATGTTTAGTAACTTGCACGACATATCCTGTTTCTTTCCAGGTCTTCCTTATGGCCCTTAAAATCATTTAATAAAATAACCATCTTCTAAGAAGCCAAATGTAATGCTCTGATCCTAATTCAAGTGATTTTGCTTTGCAGACTCAGATCACCATGAAGGTGATTCAGGGTCTTTACAGCGGCGTTACCACAGTAGAGCTGGACACCCTGGCTGCTGAGATCGCTGCAACCCTCACAACCAAACACCCTGACTATGCCATCCTGGCAGCCCGCATCGCTGTGTCCAACCTGCACAAAGAAACCAAAAAGGTCTTCAGTGGTAAGTTGCATGTCTATGGGACAATCTAAAATGAATCATAATGCTTTTATTCGTTGCTCATCACTTGCCTTCTCCAATCACAGAGGTTATGGAGGACCTCTACAACTATGTGAATCCTCTGAATGACCGCCACTCACCTATGATTTCCAAGGAAACTCTTGACATTGTTTTGGCCAACAAAGATGTGAGTATAGTATGCACGTATGATTTGTCCTTTTTCCCCTACAAAGCCACATTATGAGTTAAGTATTTAGAATTAATGTAATTTTTCCTTGCTTCTTTAGCGTCTCAACTCCGCCATCATTTTTGACAGAGACTTCTCTTACAACTTCTTTGGCTTCAAGGTAATTCCAAAATAGAATATGGAAAATACACACTTCTATATCAAAATCTAAAAGATTTGTGTTAATCTTAATTTTTAACGTTACTTTTAGACATTGGAGCGCTCATATTTGCTGAAGATCAATGGAAAAGGTGAGTCAATGTAATATTCATTAGCATAGACGGTCTAACTGAGACAAAGAGAAATAGAGAGGGTGCGAAAGTAATGAAAACAATAGAACATTATATAGTAAATACTAAAATGGAAAGATGATCATTTTAAATGTAAGAAAATGCAATTGAAAATACAAAAAGAGCAAAGGGACTGACTTGAATGATAAAAATGGAAAACGTTCCTGTGACACCTTGACCGCTTTATTTTCAGTCGCTGAGCGGCCACAACACATGCTGATGAGAGTGTCCGTGGGAATCCATAAGGAGGACATTGCAGCAGCTATAGAAACCTACAACCTGCTGTCTGAGAAGTGGTTCACTCATGCTTCTCCTACACTCTTCAATGCTGGCACCAACCGTCCACAGCTCTCCAGGTAAACACCAGGAAGGAAAGCATACAATCACTATACACCAATCAGACACAAGGGGGCGGTTTATCAAAACAAATGTCCTGACTTTGGTGTTGGCTAAGTCAGTAGACTTCTATGCATAATGTTTAATTCAAGCAACTTTGTTCTGTCAAATGTCTAGTTGCTTCCTGCTTGCTATGAAGGATGACAGTATTGAGGGGATCTATGACACCCTGAAGCAGTGCGCCCTCATTTCTAAGTCTGCTGGAGGTATCGGGGTGGCAGTGAGCTGCATTAGAGCCACTGGAAGCTACATAGCAGGGGTGAGTTTTCTCCATCCTCAGCCTTAGATTTACCAGTGTTATTAAACTTAGCATTTGGGCTAATTAAATTTTTCTGTTGTTTAGACTAATGGCAACTCAAATGGCCTGGTTCCTATGCTCCGTGTCTACAACAACACAGCACGCTATGTGGACCAAGGCGGAAATAAGGTAGGACGTTTTAAATGTAAAATTCAAGAGAGGGTTTAAGTTGGGCTTCAAAAAACTGACATTTTCTCTCCTCGTCCATCAGAGACCAGGAGCATTTGCTATGTACCTGGAGCCTTGGCATTTTGACATTTTTGACTTCCTGGAGCTTAAAAAGAACACTGGTAAAGAGGAGCAGAGAGCTAGAGATCTGTTTTACGCCCTCTGGATTCCTGATCTCTTCATGAAGCGAGTGGAGACCAATGGGGTAAACACACTTTAAACTATAAAAAACCGAGATGTATCTCGTTGTGCTGAATACTCAGCTTTATCATCATAGATATAAATACTAATAGGAAAGTAGTTATTTTAAAAGGTAGTAATATTTCAGGATATTACTTTACTTTTGATCAAATAAATGCACAAAAATGCATTAGAAATGCAAATGAATGGTTGTATATTTGTTTATGATTGTGTATTTATTTCCTTAACCACTTAGCTTAATTTTAAGCAAACTCATGTGTGACCTTCATCCCATGTAGGACTGGTCTCTGATGTGCCCCAATGACTCTCCTGGGCTGGATGAGTGCTGGGGAGAGGAATTTGAGAAGCTCTACACAAAGTATGAAAATATTAGTATTGCTACTAGTATAAAACTGTTGATGTTTATTAATATCACGGTTTAATAATCACATTCATTGCTCTTTTGTTTCAGATATGAGCAGGAGGGCAGAGCTAAGCGTGTGGTGAAGGCTCAGCAGCTGTGGTATGCCATCATTGAGTCTCAGACGGAGACCGGCACACCCTACATGCTCTACAAGGATGCCTGCAACCGCAAGAGCAACCAGCAGAACCTGGGCACCATCAAGTGCAGTAACTTGTGCACAGAGATTGTCGAGTACACCAGTCAGGATGAGGTAAGGAGTGGTAAACGCGTGACTTTTTGACTTCATCCAAAAGTGCTTTTATGAAGGACCAAATTTTCTCTTGCAGGTGGCTGTTTGCAACCTGGCATCCATTGCACTTAACATGTACGTCACCCCAGAGCGAACTTTTGACTTCCAGAAGTTGGCCTCTGTTACAAAAGTTATTGTGAAGAACCTGAATAAAATCATTGACATCAACTACTACCCAGTGCAAGAGGTGAAGTGCTGTTTTTCCACTTTAGCCGTCATGTAGTATTGTAATTTCTGCAGAGGCTGATCTTCTCTTTCTCATACAACAGGCAGAGAACTCCAACAAGCGTCACAGGCCTATTGGTATTGGCGTTCAGGGACTGGCCGATGCTTTCATCCTCATGCGCTTTCCCTTTGAGAGCGCAGAGGCTCAACGCCTGAACATGCAGATCTTTGAGACAATCTACTATGCTGCACTGGAGTCCAGCTGTGAGCTGGCTGCAGAATTTGGGCCGTATGAGACCTACCCTGGGTCTCCTGTGAGCAAGGGTGTAAGTTGGATATTATAGTATTTTAAAGTATTAATTCCCATCCATAAATTAAAGAGTTCACCCAACAATGAAAATTGTCATTAGTTACTCAACCTCATGTCATTCCAAACCTGTAGGACCTTCGTTCTTCTTCGGAACACAAATTAAGATATTTTTTAATGAAATCTGAGAGCTTTCTGACCCTGCATAGACAGAAATGTAATTACCACGTTCAAAGCCCAGAAAAATGCAGTGCATCTGGGCTCTATGTCAGAATGCCAACTCCTGTGTCAGCAGCAGCACACATATGTGTCATGGTACTCTTGTGAATAGGTGTTGACTGACAGGGAAGAGAAGAAACTGTTAAAAAAAAAAAAAAGTTGTTACTGTTGTTTTCTTTGTGCACAAAAAGTATTCTCGTAGCGTCACAACATTATGGTTGAACCACTGGTCTCCGATGTCCTTACAACCTTTTTGGGCCTTGAATGTGGTTGCTGTTTATGCAGGGTCAGAAAGCTTTCAGATTTCATAAAAAAATATCTTAATTTGTGTTCCGAAGAAGAACGAAGGTCCTACGGGTTTAGAACGACACAAGGGTGAGTGACAATTTTTTTTTTGAGTAAACTGTCCCTTTAAGGCCTTAAAAGAGTCTTAAATCAGGGCAGAAAGTCTTAAATACAGACATAGGTTTTTTTTTTTTTGAGAACTTATTTAATTTTTAATGATTCTATGCTTAAAACAATAACCAATATCTGCCAGTGGGTTATAAAAAGTTGTTTAATTGTTCTGAGTCTGTTGGCAGATAATAGTTCTTGTTTTAAAATCTGCAGAAACTTTATATAAGGAAATTGGATATCAGTTGAGGTGTACAGAGCTCTAATTCTTCCTGGTCTGATTTTGCAGATCCTACAGTATGATATGTGGGAAAAGACACCAACAGACCTGTGGGACTGGGCGGCACTCAAGGAGAAGATCGCAAAGTTAGTAACTACTTGTGTGATTCAGAATCAAAGCGAATCTGTGGAAGACCAGGATGTGTCAGGGGAATTAAAAACGTTGACGAGAAAATGTTTTAATACATGACATAATACATACAAATATGAGATCCAAACTAATAGAGTAATACAGAATAATTAAAAATATTGATTTTATGGGATTTAAAAAAACAAACTAAAAACGTATTGACCTTTTTTTAGCGCTGCGTTTGCTGTCAAATGTGGCTTTACTGAGTTCAACAGCTCTGGCCCAAGCTGTGATATAAACAAAATGATATTGGCTGTTTAAAAAAGGAGAGGGGACTGCTTCATACGTACCGCCCTGTCTTCCTGTTTCAGTTTAAATTACGCCAACACAGAATAACGCTGTGTGTTTCAGAGCACTTCAGTGGACCTTTACAAAAATCCTTATACATAGTTGCATATCTCATTTATTTTTGCTTCTCAGGCATGGAGTGCGTAACAGTCTGCTGCTGGCTCCCATGCCAACTGCCTCCACCGCTCAGATCCTGGGCAACAATGAGTCAATCGAGCCGTACACTAGCAACATTTACACACGCAGAGTTCTGTCTGGAGAGTTTCAGGTGAGTCTAGCGTTACAGTGAAAGTTTGCAAGAACAGATAAGCTGATGTCTTTGTATATAATTAACTGTTGGGTTACATGTACCTCTAGATTGTGAACCCGCATCTTCTCAAAGACCTCACGGAACGAGGACTTTGGAACGAAGAAATGAAAAACCAGCTAATTGCTCAGAACGGATCTATCCAGGTTAGTTAGCATTTCCAATTAGGATCTTTTTTTCTGTTTTTGTGTACCTTTCTAAACATCCTTCTTTTTGCAGGGCATTCCCACAATACCAGATGACCTAAAAGAGCTGTATAAGACCGTGTGGGAGATCTCTCAAAAGACCATCTTAAAGATGGCTGCAGACAGAGGAGCCTTCATTGACCAGAGCCAGTCCCTCAACATCCACATTGCTGAACCCAACTATGGCAAACTCACCAGCATGCACTTCTACGGCTGGAAGCAGGTAAGCTAGATACTTCCTGAGCAAGGTTTGGAAGTCTAGAAATTCAATAGAAGTTGATGGATCAATGGTACATATTCTGCTCTCCACAGGGTCTTAAAACGGGAATGTACTACCTGAGAACTAAACCAGCCGCCAACCCCATCCAGTTCACTCTCAACAAAGAAAAACTGAAGGAGACGCAGAAAACTGCAAGCGACGAGGAGGAAACCAAAGAACGCAACAAAGCAGCTATGGTGTGTTCGCTGGAGAACCGTGACGAGTGTCTGATGTGCGGCTCATGAACTCAACTCCTGTTAGACAGTGACCATTATGATGGTTAACAGTATGCCATTTGTACAGTATTAATCCTTTTTTAAATGGGAATGGAGAAAATAGAATAATTATTAATTTACTTTTCATGTATACTATGCTTCTGTATACAATAACAATAAAGAATTCAGGAAAAAATCAAACTTGGTTCACATTTATGAAGAGGTTTTGGATTAATCTTGAATATGATGTTTGAGGTGGAATTTCATAGAACTCATGGTTAAGGGTCAGTCATACGACAGCACTTGCACATTGAAAAAATTTTTTTTAGTGTTATATGCAGACAAGACAGGGAATTATATTTTTGGAAAGGTATGTATGATTTGTTTAGCTTTGTTAAAATAAAGTATTGAATTTGAGTCATTTTTGAGTTTCACTTGTTTACATTACATTTAGTTGCATCAGCAGCCAATGAGCTTGCTGCTTAACATTCAAATACTTGGCTGATGTTTGCTGTATAAATTGCAGGGCACTCCAGATACCCTCCACCTTCCCCAGCTCCACCTGTATAGACCTGTTATGGGAAAATTTCATATATGTGTAGCAACATCGTAGCAGATCTGTTCCACCAAGACCAAACTTTGGCCATGACAAAATATATTGGTGCTACAGATATTGTTGGCTGATGTAATCCCACCAGCATTACCGTGTGCAGTAACTGGTCATATATTCCTATGGTTATGGGAACAGGTGTGACGTTCCAGTAGAGGAGCATAGGGAGGCTGCAGGTGATTGGTTAATGAATAATCTTCGAGGCCTCATGGGAAAAGCAGCTATTGTCACAAACAGCAAGTGTTAAACAAGCTGCAACATGTACACATGGTCTCTCAGGTGATAAATGTGCTCTCATGCATTTCTTTAACCATCTCTGCATCTATGTATTCAGGGGGTTTTATATCGAGTTAAACTGATTAAATTATTGCTTTAAGAGAAATCAATTTCTATTATGACATTGCATATTTATTACGAGTACAATATTATGGAATGGTGCTCTACATATTTTTTTTCATGACTTCATCTACATGATTTACAAATTATTTTACAGTTTCAGAGGAGCAAACAACAGACCTGTGCTTCTCTCAAAGTTCGTTACATGATATATACAATGGCCTCAAAAAGTATTTTGTCACGTAATGTACACTTAAAAACAGACCGCTGCTGAAAAGGTTAAGGGAAGTAAAAAAAAGAAAATTAAGTAAAAAAGTAATATTGTGAAATTTACAGGTTAAAACAACTATTTTCTATGTTAATATTTTTTAAAATGCAAATTTTTTCCTGTCATGGCATAGCTGAATTCATAGCAGTCATTATCCACCTTACTTTTCCCGCAAGCAGCGTTGCCAGGTCTGCGGTTTTTTAGTACAATTGGGCTAAGTTACTTTAACACTTGCCGTGGGTTGTTTCTCAAATCCGCAGGTTGAAGATTTAGCTCCTGGAATGTGAATTTTACCAAAGCCAATAAAAGGTAAGCCTGCAACCTTTAGCCAAATAAGCATAAAGCATAAAAACAGCTAAAGCTAATGCTTACGGTTTGGGAAAGGAGACCAGAGGGAGTTTTCTTTGAATGGATGTCAATGGAGGAAAGGCACTGAATAAACAGCTTTTTTGAGGAAATATTATCATTTATTGAATAGACAGCCTATCGGCTAATTTTCAACACGTTTTAAACTAAACAATAGTTTTGGATTTAACTATTTCTAGAGTTTACACCAAAAAAACAGTTTTATAAGAGAAGTCACAGACTTTTTGAGACAGGTGATATTCAGCTTACGACACTTCCTATTTATGCCTACGGTGTCTGTAAATGGCGATTGAGTGTCGCACAACTCTGAAATGGAATTCAATGACGTCAAGGCTGTAATGTGATTGGTTATTAAGGGACATGTGATCCAAGATAGCTGTTACACTTTCTCCAATAGTAAGACAGTCCCTTTCATCTCCCAATAGTGAGAAAATCTCAGATTTTACTACGGGAACTGTGCCAAAAAAACTTTTTATGAGTGAAATCCCCACCTTGAAACAGGACTGGGTTAGTTTTGAATAGAAATTGGGCGGGTTTTATTGTGAAAACCTGGCAACCCTGTCCACAAGAGCAGGCGCTTTATGGATCTGGCTTCCTGTTTAATCCACATTCAGCTATTTTTAGCTGTACAAAACGGCTTGTTTTCTTGCTTGATATTGCAAATTGGTGTGTCTTACCATATTGTTTTAATGCATTAATTAAATACATACATAATCTTAATTATGAACACACTGGTTTGTAATCCAAACAGTTTTACTGTTTATTGCACGTTGTTATTCTTCTCGGCTAATGAACCTGAAGTCTCGCCCATTGGCAGATTCCTTCAGAAATCTTCAGAAAAGACTTTCAGTGCTTTCCAAACTAGATATATCACCCTCTGAAGAACACTTCGAAGTGAAAACAATCATGGCGGCCATTTTGAAGCGTCGTTCCAAATCGAAGTGCTCAATATGAGCCACTTCAAGGGGAATGAAAGATTTTGAAGGGTACAACTGATGGACACATTTCGGTCCCCATGATTCTTTGCATGGTGACAGCACCTCCGTATGGGCATGGGATGATGACGGCGAAATGCACTTGAAACAGTAGTTGGTCCCCTACACCCTTCAACCCTTTCGAAGCTCTCACTCCGAAGGGTAAACCCTTTGAAGGAAACAGGGCATAGGGATGAGCCCTTCCGAATGGAACGCAGGGTTTGTAAATTTTTAAATGCTAAAACGATAGTTAATGTGATGAACTACACCTGTGTGAACAGACTCTAAACATTCACTAGAAGTTACTTTTTTAAAAACCTTAAAGCTCCAGATTCATTTGTTTTCAGGTGCAACTTGGTTTGATATTTTGTGTGACAAGAGTGTCCAAATACTTTCTGAGGCCATTGCAACAAAGCGTTTTATTATCTTACAACACTAAAAGTGCTCTCAGCTAGGTTCTTGGTTCTCATAAGCTAGTCATGTTGAACTAATCTTATACAAACTGATTTCAATCTTTAAGGACTGCTAGTTGAGAGGTCAAATTCTTGAGAACCAAAACCGGTGTCTTGGGAGTCATCGCTGCCAGTTGGAGACGATGCTTGGTTTGCAATGAAACTGAAATTCCTTTCTAGCTTTTCCTCTATCCTCTTTGCTAAGAAACTCACTAGATTTGCTTTATTCAGGTCAATCTTGATGCCCTCACCTTCATTCTCACTGATGACGTCAACTATGTCCTCATTTATATCTTCTACCGTTCCACTACTTTCCTCAACCTCTCCATTTTCCTCAGTTTCCGCTTCATTTAGATCTATTTCTCCTGTCGCTTCATCTGTATTTAATTCCTCTGTATTATCATTCACTTCCTCCGCTATCGTCTCATCTTCTCTGTTCCCACTAGCTTCACTTTCAGCATCTGTATTGGACTCTATATCTATAACTGTTTCGTTTGTATTCTCTGCATCTGTATTCTTTTCAGCCTCCTCCTCTTCCTTCTCTTCATCCATGCTAATCTCAGTGACATCATCATTTCCTGTCTCCACGTCCCCCTCTTCTTCTCCCCCCTCAGTCTCATTCATGTCTTCCACAGCATTATCTATTTCTCCCTCACTAATTTGCTCTTCATTTGACTTCCTGTCTGGCTCTGTATCAGCGGATGGTGACTCCTGCACGTCTGCAGTCTCTTCATCATTCTCTTCAAGAGTCTCCTCCGCTGGTTTTTCATGGAGTATAGGCTCATGTAATGGAACAGTGCTTCTCTCATTGCTGTTGAAGCCCCTGAAGTTGTTTTTGGCTCCAAGGATGTACTTCCCCAGGAAAGAAGATCCTCCTGATGGGTTTCCTTTGGGGTTGTCTGAGTGGTCAAACAGGTTCGTTTGAATGTGTTTCATTTCAGTGTGTAGCTGGCCAATCACTTTGCTCAGCTCTGTGATCCTGTTCCCAACGTCTGGAAGAAAGACATTCCAGATCATTTCAGCATTTGAAATTTGCATCTGAAAACTACAGTCATATACTCTGCTGTGTAAAGGGGGGCAGAGCCCAATCTAGAGGCCTCAAGATGTTCCATAAATGACTTAAAATAGGACAAAACAACTTAAAATTAAGACATTTCTCATTTTAATTCCCCTTAACTTTGAATGTGAACGTGAATGAAAAAAAAGTGGTGTTTGAAGTTTCTAGAGATAAAGATTTCTAAACCTGGAAAAGTCATGTAAATTAATAAAATCTTAAAACTCCATGGGTATCTTTATATATTTTTGTATTTATACCAAGCTCATTAGTCCTTATCCAGTAAATCACGAACATTTGTAAAAGTAATGGAGCTTTCAAATACTGTTGTGGACAAAATGCATTTGCACTACCAGTCAAAAGTTTTTGAACAGTAAGATTTTTTAGTGTTTTTTTTTTAAAGAATTTTCTTCTGCCCACCAAGCCTACATTTATTTGATCCAAAATACAATACCAAAGCAGTAATATTGTGAGATATTTTACTATTTAACATAACTGCTTATAACTCTGTTTGAATATATGTATTTTATTCCTGTGATCAAAGATAAATGTTCTTCTGAATTTTCTATTCATCAAAGACACCTGAAAAATTCTACTGTTTTTCGAGCAGCAAATCAGAATATTAGAATGATTTCTGAAGGATCATGTTCTTTTGAAATCAAAAGAATAAATTATTTTAAAATATATTCAAACGGAAAACAGTTATTTTAAATAGTAAAAATATTTAAAAAGTTTTTACTGTTTTTGCTGTACTTCATCAAATAAATGCAGGCGTGGTGAGCAGACGAGACTTCTTTAAAAAAACAATAAAAATCATATTGTTCAAAAACTTTTGACTGGTAGTGTATATGTATATATATTTCTGAGAAAAAAAAATTAAAATCTGTGCTAAAATGTCTACTAAAAGTAAATTTTAACAAATATCAGACTAAACAAATCCAATCAGATTTATGGGGTCTTTAACAAAACATGACGAACGGATCCAGAAAACCTTGTCAGTCTTACCTTTGCGTTTTGTCTCTTCAAACTCTCTCCTGGCAGACTCAATGTAGCGCTGAACCAGAGCGCGGATGACCTGCTGTCTGTAGGGAATGCGGCTCTCCCCTGCACCCATGTCATCCTTCTGTGTTGTATTTCAAAAAGAGACACAGGAGTAATGTTTGTCAAACATTTATTAAAGTTTGTCAAAGTCATTTATTATACATTTTCATCAAAATAGCAATGAACAACATTACTGAGCACATCAGCAAGACTATGCAAGATTCTCAAAACTTAATATAGCGTAAACATGAGTTGTAATCCTAAAAGACTGAAAAGTGTACCATAGATGAAAGCGGAGGGTAGTCTGGAGCAGAGTTACAGTTGAAGCAGCAGCAGCAGATTCGTCTGACAATTCCTCTAAAATATAAAGAAAATAAAAACACTGGGATCAAAATGACATTTTCTCCTCTGCGATTTGTTTAAACTAAACTGAGTGCCACTTAAAAATAAGATGATGGAATATATGATCAATTTATCAGTTTAAAAATGTAAATGAAAAAAATCACTTGTCAAACTGACAAATAAATAGCACCATTTAAGCAGCCTTTTATTTAATTTATGTTTAAATAAATATAAAAATATAAATATAAAATATAAATATAAAATAAATAATAAATGTAATAATCACTTTTCAAATGTACAAACAAATAGCTGTTTTTATACATTTAAATTTAGTTAAATGTAATTGTAATTATTAAACTTATAAATCACATTTCATATTGACCAATAAACAGCTGTTTATTTAATTAATATAAATTAAATTTGGTTAAATGTAATAAGAAATAAATTAATGCATCACTTTTCAAACCGATAAATAATAAATAGAGGATAAATGATAAATAAATAGAAATATTTTAAAGTTTATCCAGTGCATTTTAGAATCATAGTAAAATGTTCTATCTATAAAACTATAATATAATAAATAAATATAAAGCCGAGGTCAAAGGTTTACATACACCTTGCAGAATCTGCAAAATGTTAATTATTTTACCAAAATAAGAGCGATCATACAAAATGCATGTTATTTTTATTTAGTACTGATACGATATTTCACATAAAAGATGTTTACATATAGTCCATAGGAGAAAATAATAGTTGAATTTATAAAAAT
The DNA here is from genome assembly GCA_019740295.1 of Labeo calbasu. Classification (NCBI taxonomy): domain Eukaryota; kingdom Metazoa; phylum Chordata; class Actinopteri; order Cypriniformes; family Cyprinidae; genus Labeo; species Labeo calbasu. The sequence continues at coordinate 16,647 of JAHKKF010513232.1, forward strand.
GACCCCGTTCAAAAGTTTACATACACTTGATTCTTAATATTATGTTGTTACCTGAATCCACAGCTGTGTTTTTTTTTCATGACTTCGTTGTTTGTCCTGAACAGTTAAACTGCCTGCTGTTCTTCAGAAAAATCCTTCAGGTCCCACAAATTCTTTGGTTTGAAGCCTTTCCAACAATGACTGTATGATTCTGAGATCTATCTTTTCACACTGAGGACAACTAAGAGACTCATATGCAACTATCACAGAAGGTTCAAACGCTCACTGATGCTTCGGAATTAAAAATGATGCATTAAGAGCCAGGGGGTGAAAACTTTTGAACAGATTGAAGATGTGCACATTCTTCTTATTTTGCCTAAATATCATTTTTTTTACATTTAGTACTGCCCTTCAGAAGCTACAGAAGATACTTAGATGTTTTCTAGAAGACAAAATAATTTAAATTTACCCTGATCTTCAAATTCCAAAAGTTGTCAGCCCCCGGATCTTAATGCATTGTGTTTCCGTCTGGAGCATCAGTGAGTGTTTGAACCTTATGTAATAGTTGCATATGAGTCCCTCAGTTGTCCTCAGTGTGAAAAGATGGATCTCAAAAGCATACAGTTGTTGGAAAGGGTTCAAATACACAAAAATGCTGAAAACCCAAAGAATTTGTGTGACCTGAAGGATTTTTCTGAAGAACAGCGGGCAGTTTAATTGTTCAGGACAAACAAGGGACTCGTGAACAACTATCACTAAACAAAAAAACAGCTGTGGCTATTTTCTCTTGTGGACTATATGTAAACATCTTTTATGTGAAATATCTTTTTCAGGTAAGTACTAAATAAAAAAATAACATGCATTTTGTATGATCCCTCTTATTTGGGTAAAATAATAACATTTTGCAGATTCTGCAAGGTGTATGTAAACTTTTGACCTCAACTGTGAATGTTTTTAATGCAATTAATAAAAAAAAAAAATATTCCAATCGTTTGTTTTGCTCTTGAGTTGATTCTTTCATTTTATTTTTAGGTGGTAGTCCTCAATAATGGACTCCATCAAATAAGAGCTGCAAATAAGCAACCTCAAGAGATAGAAAATGGCCTTTGGAGAGGGGATGATGTTGAAGGGGACAGGCATAGTCAGTCCTTCTCTGAAGTAACTCAGGTAGAGCTTTGAACGGGCAAATTTCCACTCTACATCAGCATCATCCTACAGGGAAGAACACTGTAGGTGAAACACCAAGCTTATATTGTTACTGTACATATGTTACATCACAGTCAGTTTCTCAAGCTCACCTCAATCTTCTGAAAAGAGTTGGTGATCATAGCAATGAGCATATTTAGGAGTACAATGACAATGACCAGGGTGTAGATGCCGTAAAGGATTCTGCCAACAAACTCAGCCAAAACAAACTCAGGCATGTCCACATACGTTTGGTCAGCCATACCAAACATAGTCCAGAAGAGGAAGCTGAAGGTTTCATTTAACCTATAAATATAAACAGATGTGGTGTTGCTCCATTATGAAGATTATCTGAAGCTTTATCTAACTGGATAAAACATAAATTACCTTCCAAGATTAGGGGAAATCATATATGGGACATAAATATTGTTGACGCCACACAGGAAGGCAGTTCCAATGATCACCAAAATGAACATGAATCTGGAGAGAAAAAGAAGCATTTCTTAAATCTTCTTTCAAGATACTATCTTAAAGAGGTCATCGGATGCCCATTTTCCACAAGTTGATATGATTCTTTAGGGTCTTAATGAAAAGTCTATAATATACTTTGGTTAAAAATTCTCAA
>JAHKKF010513232.1:18485-28812 GCA_019740295.1 Labeo calbasu
CAAGTTGATATGATTCTTTAGGGTCTTAATGAAAAGTCTATAATATACTTTGGTTAAAAATTCTCAATGGTTGTGTAAACAACACCCTTTTTACCTTGCCAAAATCAGCTCTGCAAAAATCATGCTGTTCTGGTCAAGGTTGCTTTAAATGTTAATGAGCTCTGCTCGCCCCGCCCCTCTCTTCTCTCTGTGGAGTGACGAGCCTGTTTACTTTAGCCTCATTTAGCCGCTAAACTTGCTAACTAGCACTTTATACTCACTTCTGCTGTAAGTGAAGCTGGATTACTAATGATTTCCGTGAACACAGACAGATATATGAAGATCGGGAGGTGCATTCCCTTCACAAACAAACATAATCCACTGCATCTTCAGTGGCTCAGATGTCGGGAGTAAATGACGACTACTATGTTCATTATTACATCCAGCAACACAAAACCTCAAACGCTCAATCTGAGATATTCTTGTCTAACTTACATTCCTGCTCCAGCATTGAAACAATGGAGGTCGGACTGTGACAGCTGAGTTAAGTCGGGTCTGAGGTAAGACGCTCATGTCAATCAACTATCGTGGAAGCGGCCTCTGTTGGTGTGACACCACACCGACATCTGAGAATGGCTCGATTTGAAACAGGGGATATTATTTTTAAACATTAATCATTATAGGGTAGATGTGTACATACACTGCCAACACACATTAATGTTCAAACAACATGTAAAAGTTAACTTTGCAACCGATGACCCCTTTAATCAACAGGACGCAGCTGAATACCTCATCATGTCGTCAATCATCTTTCCAATGGAGATCTGCAGGGTACCAAGAGACTCGTGTGCTGGTAGGATGTAGGCCAGGCGAGTGAAACTCAGCATGCTGGTCACCGCAAACAGCACCTCAGCGATGAACTGGGGATCCTCCTGATGCCACTCATTACGCACTGTACAGCCACAAATACATTACTGTAGCAGGCCAATGAACTGCCATATTGTAGGCTAAATTGTGATGGTTAGTGAAATATTTTCTCTCACTGGTCTCGGTGAAGTAGATACACTCCTCCTCTTTGTCAGGTAACTGGCAGAGGAAGTGGACCTTGAGCATGATGACCACTCTCAGGGCGAATGAAGCCAGGTACATGCTAAGAACCATCACATCCAGACAGTTCCACCAGTCTAGAAAATAGCTCCTCAAGCCCTCGATCCAAATTTCCTTACACTCAAACCAGAAAAACCCTGTTTGACAAGATTACAAGACTCACACTGAATGATTGTTTCATGTGTAATGCTCAAAAATATAAAGACCTTAAGTTGAAGATTTATTATTTCATGAAACGGGGTTCCTGAGACCTACCAACCACCCAGACCATGTGGAAGGAGTTGTGCAGGATGGTCTGCTCACGAGAGGCAAAGCTGTCTCGATACACCTCCATGGCAATGGATTCTCCCAGAAGCGTGATCAGGAACCACATATATGAAGCCGAATGAAGAAGGAATTTGATAACTGGGATCCTTAGGGTCTTCCCCAACTGAGAAGCAAACAGAAGATGGTTCATTTTTTAGTGGGAAATGTCTGATATAATAGTCCTGCAATGGACCATCTGCTCAGGGTATTTCCCTGCCTTCAGACGGAGACACTGGGATAGATTCCAGCATCCCTACAGTATTTTGGAAAGTGGGTGAATGGATGGAAGTCTGTTACACTGTAACAACAAACCTATAAAATCGACTCGATAAAACTGAGGAAATAATCTGCACTCAATTTTTTGGGGTTGATTTCTTTCAATTAGTCGAGTCACAGACTACATAAATTAAACAGGTATAACACACACAAAGAAATTAGGTAAAGCCTACCCAACATTTCTTAATACATTACACAACTAATTACTTATAAAAAGTAAGTAATATGAATTCTTGATTGTTTTTGTATGATTAAAATTCTTCTCTAGTCATCAATCAATTATTTGCAATGAACAAACAACAAGGTATTTTTCACTGCACTGACATTAGTACAACTAATGTTGCTCTTTGGTTGTGGGGCAACATATATGCATTCTAAATTTATTATTGAAGCCATCCACAACCTAACCATAAGCTCTAATCTTCAGCACAACGCCAACCACAAAAACCAACTGAATAGAAATTCTCAGAAAGCATGCTGAAAACCAAAAATTCACTGCCCAGTTTCAATTAATGTAGGAAAAAAAGAGTTAGTAGTTCCAGTTTCAGTTTTACATACACTGCTGTTCAAAAGTTTAGATTTTTAATGTTTTTTAAAGAAGTTTCTTATGCTCATCAAGGCTGTATCTATTCGATCAAAAACACAGGAAAAAAATAGTTTTGTTAAATATTATTGCAATTTAAAATAACATTTTTCTATTTTAATATACTTTAAAATATAATTTATTACTTTGAAGCAAGGCTGAATTTTCATTAGCTATTACTCCAGTCTTTAATGTCACATGATCCTTCAGAAATCATTTTAATATGCGGATTTATAATCAGTGTTGGAAATAGTTGTGCTGCTTAATATTTTTGGGGGTTTGTGATATCCTTTGATAAAAAGCTAAAAAGAACAGTGTTTATTCAAAATAACAATTTTTTGTTACAGTATACCCTACTGTTCAAAAGTTTGGGGTCAGCAATTTTTTTCTTTTTTTTAATTTAGCAAGGATGTGTTAAATGGATAAAAAGTGATAGTAAAGACTTACATTGCTAGAAAAAAAATTCTATTTTGAATAAATGCTGTTCTTTTTAACTTAGAAGAAAAAATGATCACAGGTTCCAAAAGATATTAAGCAGCACAACGGTTTTCGACACTGATAATAAATTAGCATATTAGAATGATTTCTGAAGGATCATGTGACACTGAAGACTGGAGTAATGGCTGATGAAAATAAAGTGCTGTCACAGAAATAAATCTTTCTTTTTAAAGTATTTTAAACAAGGAAACCAATATTAGAAACTGCAATAATATTTCACCGTTTTTCTGTATTTTTGATCAAATAAATACAGCCTTGATGAGCATAAGACACTTCATTAAAAAACATTAAAAATCGTATTAATCTCAAAGTTTTAAATGGCAGTGTATTTAAGTCGATTACATAGTCAAGTAGAGTCAAGTAGAAACCAAATGTTCAGCAATTGTGTGACTTCAGCTCATTTTAATTAAAGGAACTATTTACCCAATAATGAAAAATTGCTGAAAATGTACTCACTTTCTGGTCATCCAAGATCTAGATGAGATTGTTTCTTCATCTAAACAGATTTGGAGAAATTTAGCATTACATCACTTGCTTATCAATGGATTCTCTGCAGTGAATAGGTGCCGCCAAGAGTCCAAACAGCTGATAAAAACATCACAAAAATCCACAAGTAATCCACACAACTCGGCAACACGGCGACCCGAGTTCGATTCCCGTCTTGAGGTCCTTTGCCGATCCCACTCTCCTCTCTCTACCTAATACTTTCCTGTTTTCTCTCCACTGTTCTATCTGAATAATAAAATAACAAAAGCTTTTCACTTCACAGTGATATTAACTGATGGACTGGACTCATGTGGATTACCTGTGGACTATTGTGATGTTTTTATCAGCTGTTTGAACTTTCATTCTGACGGCACCCATTCACTGCAGAGGATCCATTGGTAAGCAAGTGATGGAATGCTAAATTTCTCCAACATTTTCATTTTTGGGCAAACTATTATTTAAAGTAAACTCAACAAGCAGCAGAAATCATTTTTACAGCATTTAATGCTTGAATATTTGAATATATTTGGCGAAAACCTTTGACTTCGGTGCAATCCAGTAGATAAGGGAAAGGATAGGCATGGTCAGGAAGATCCCAAAAGACACCAGGAGCTTCCAGGCCGTTCTGCTGCCCCTCCAGCCTGAAAGGTTCCCACACCAGATAGAGGAGAGCACCTGCTGGCAGATTGGGTGGGCTACAAACTGAAGTACAAACAATGGTTAGCAAAATCAATAAACAGCAATGCATGTTTTTCCTTGTTTAAAGCTTGGGATCGTACTTGTTTTTGATTATAGTTGACGGCAAGCCTTAAGCGAGCCAGGTTTGGGATGCCCTCCTCAAATGCCTGCTGGTCCAGTTCGTCCTCGCTGTCCTCGTCCTTATCCCCAAGGCTGTTCAGGATGGTGGTGACCTCACTTTGGTTCCGGCACATTCCAAGCAGCTCCACGGCAAACTCCTGGCACAACTGCTCCAGGGCAAGATACTGAGGCTGTATGAAGCAAACGAGACAGGTTGAGAAACATCATGGTACATTTTAGTAACACAATAAGGAGTGTAGCTTTACTCAACCTTAAATTCAGGTTCCTTTTTAGACAGCTTGCGGAGATCCCGGCTGAGTCGAAAGGCACTGAGCATGGCATCTTCTGCGGTGATGGACAGGTAAGCACGGCTGGCAATTCCTCGGTAGGTGTTGATACGAGACAAAGAAAACTTGAGCAAATCGTACTGACGACCGTTCCTGCACTCCAGACACACGCATGAGATTTTATGCGGCCAAGGAATTTCATGACCTTTCTGATTGAGCATTGTCACAATGTCATATAGATCCTTCTGACAGGCCAGTGTCAGTGGTGTCACTCCAGGAGCAAATTGGGAATCATCAATGGAGTGGTCAAAAATGGCCATTGAGAAAGAGCGCACATCCATCTTGTTTCCTTTCTCTAGATCAAGCCGATCCAGGAGGCGTTTGACCACACGAGGCTGGTTGGTGTCCACGGCCACCAGAAGAGCTTCGTGAATCTGCCGGAAATCAAACTTGACTCCTTGGAGAAGGTTGTCCATGGTGTCCTCGTTTCCCAGTCGGATGGACAAGTTCAGCGCTTCTCGCCATAGCCTGTCCTCGGAGTCGTCCAGCTGGCGGATGATGCCGTCACCCGTTTTCAGCAGCGAAGAGACCATGTTCACGTTGCCCTCTCGGATGGCTCCGAGGAGCTCCGGAGGGAAGCGAAACTTCTTGTTCACAATCTCGCGCCATTGTTCTGGCTATTTAAAAGGGGAGATAAAAATCATTTTAATACACAGCAACACCAAACTATTCGTAAAACAGGAATGCAACACTGAGGGCTAGACATCTGTTGGAATAAACTCTTATATGTGACCCTGGACCACAAAACCAGTCATAAGAGTAATCTTTTTTGCAATTGATATGTATACATCACCTGAAAGCTGAATAAATAAGCTTTCCATTGATGTATGGTTTGCTAGGATACGACCATATTTGGTTGAGATACAATTATTTGAATATCTAGAATCTGAGTGTGCAAAAAAAAAAAGAAAAGAAAAGAAAATTAAATTAAAAATAGAAAATTCCCTTTAAAGTTGTCCAGTTCTTAGCAATGCGTATAACTAATCAAAAATTAAGTTTTGATATATTTACGGTAGGAAATTTATAAAATATATTCATGGAACATGACCTTAACTTCATATCCTAATGAATTTTGGCTTAAAAGAATAATTTTGACCCATACAATGTATTTTTGACTATTGCTACAAATATACCTATGGTAGTTATGACTGGTTTTGTGGTCCAGGGTCATATATATTATCTCAGATTTCACTGGTCAAACACCGTTTCATTTTCTAAAAAGTAAATCATAACTATGCAATGCCACACAATATATAGTAAATAAATAAATACATACATACATGAAGTGGGGTCCAAATGTCTATATTGAAAATGTGGGACTCAGACCAACTAGGGAATCCTGACACATTTCTAAGAGGGCCATAAAATGGCTTAAAATAGTTAAAATCAAGATGTAGGGCCCTATAAAATCCATTTTATTTTTTCCAAAATTTCATTTTATTTTTTTTCCAAATTCTGCTTTAATTTTTCTAGATTCAGTTTTTTTTTTTTCATTTTAATGGTTAAATTACAAAAAATAATAAGAAGAAAGCATGTCTAATTTATTGAGACCACGAAACTTGCACAATTTAACAACAATTTATTAAAAGTGTAACAAAAATGAAATACATCAAATTCAGTTTTATTTTTAGCAAATTCTGTTTTCCAAATATTCACAGACAACAATCCATATCGCTTTTTGATTGAAAAGTGTACTTTTGTTTTATTTATCCCAACATGGGCTAATTCCCTGACATTCCACGTTATACAGTAAATTCCAATTTTATGACTGGATTCCATGATTCCATCCGCATTTTTTGCATTGTGGAAATCACAGGGCCCTAAAGACGTTTGCTGATATTGGATTTCTTTTTTTAATTAGTTGCTTTAACCAATTTATTTTAAGAAACATGATATTCTCATGATCTTAAAATATAGGAAGGAATTTTTGATTGAGAAAGTAATGGAAATTATTAAAATCTCAAAAAATCATGTCATTTTTCTTTTTATTTCAATTAACATATATATTTCTAGTGATGTGAAGCTCTAAATATAAGGTGAAAAAGCTATTTCAGAGTAAAATTAGTAAAATCTAAACTACATTCACTGGTAATAAAGAGTTAATAAACCCTGAAAAATATTAAGTTTTTGAAACTTCTGAAATTTATTTAAAATAGAAATATGGTAGGAGGCCTTTGGATATGGTTTTAAACAATGAGAGTGAAAAAGGTTAAGTTCAGATCCAAGATTTCATATATACATATATATATATACACACACACACACACACACACACACACACTACCAGTCAAAAGATGTTTTTTTAAATAATTCTCTTCTGCTTTCCAAGCCTGATCCTTGATCCAAAATACAGTAAAATTTTGAAATATGTTGACTATTTAAAATAACTGTTTTCTATTTGAATATATTTCAAAATGTAATTTATTCCTGTGCTCAAAGCTAAATTTTCAGCATCATTACTACAGTTTTATTATTAAAAAACATTTGTTCAAAAACATTTGACTGGTAGTGTCATTTAGTTAGCTTTTACACTTTTGTCCTAAGCAACTTACAAATGAGAACAATAGATGCAATCAAACCAACAATAGAGCAATAATACACACAGTATTTAATACGTCTTTTTTCTATTATTTTAGGTCACTAATGAAATATTCTACTGAAATTTGTAACTTTTTATCCAAGATATTATGCTGATAATAAACTTTGTCACAAAAGAATGGAAAAAAAGTAATAAATTATATAAACACACTACTAATTTTGTAGTGCCTTAAATATCAGATCTGACAAATAGACAAAGCTTACAAAACATATTCACAAAATGCAACATGCGTATTTCTTACCGTGAGGTTTTCCATCATCGGATACACTGGAGATATAAATATTACAGTGAAATTGTATCAATGGATGTCCCACATATCCACTGTATATCCAAAAAGCAAACAAAGCAGCTCCAAAAGCCAGTCAGTAACGTTGTTTTATGAGGCTCTAATCCTGATCTGAGAGTGATTAAGACACTAGTTATGCGAGTCCACTGGTTTGCCACCACTGAGGAGTCAAAACACGGGTGAATGATTTCATTCTGAACAAACCAAATAACAGGTAGAATTCCCTAAAGGACACAACCAATTAAAAACGCAACCGTAACATAATGTTGCATCCCATTAGAGCTCACTAAGGACTTCTGAATTTCCACTCCCCCATCAGTGCACTTCCTCCTTTCAACACCTCTGTAAACATCAGGTCTCAACAATAAGGCAGGCCCCATGACACAGGGTCAGTGTCTGAAAGCGTTTAGGCTGTAATTGAAAATGAATAACATAAAATATTAAAATAACATCTTCCTTTTTATTTAAAAGGTAAATATTTTTTCTGACACATACGCACTACAGTCTAAAAGTTTGAGGTCTGTAAGGGAATATTATTAAGAAAATAATACTTTTATTCAGAAAGGACACACTACATTGATCAAAAATGTTAAAAAGATTTCTATGTCAAATAAATGCTGCTCATTTGAACTTTCTATTTATCATAGACTCCTGAAGAAATGCATCCGTTTCCACAAAAATATTACGCAGCTCAACTGTTTTCAGTGATAATAATAAGAAATGAGTTTTGAGCACCAAATCAGCATATTAAAATGATTTTTAATAGATTCAAGACAAGATTCAAGAAATTGCTGATGAAAATTCAGCTTTGCCATTGCAGGAATAACCTATACTTTAAAATATATTCAAATAGAAAAATAATATTTCAAAGTATTACTGTTTTTAATGTATTTACTGTAATAAATGCAGATTTGCTGATTGCATATAGTCACCTTTTAAACCAAAATAATGCCTTTATTTTGTTGTTGACAAAGTAAAAAAAAAACAACAGGGTAAAATCTAAACATATGTGAACTTTCTAAATAATATATTTGACATTTATGAGAATATATTGTAATTAATTACAAACAATGGTTTAATTTAATATCCTAATATCACAAAATAACTGAAAAGCAGATAAGATGACAAACATATTTATACTGAAAACATGTTTGCCAGTCATTTCATAATGACCAATGTTATAAAAACAATAAAAACAGTCTTCGGGACTCTTGTGTATTCTACTAATTTCATAAACCAGTAGAATACACAATGTTTACTGATAGGAGGTTTGTCCAAGGCCTGCGAAACCAAGAGAATACCTGATTTTAATTTGCATGCTGCTATACTGAAAAGGTTTCCGAGACCACAGTGTTCTTCTCTTAGTTCAGCCACACAGTACTTGGCTCTACCGTGTCACCACAGGTGCTGGCGTGCTGCTGGATACGGTCTGGGGGGAATCGGAAGGAGCAAAGAGGACAAGAAACCATATGCTCATCTGCGCCAGAGCCAAAAACAGAAGAGTGTGGTGAGCTCATGACCTCTGTTTCTTCCCTGAGTCCCATGAGCTCCGCTGAATCAGAATCCAAGCAGGTGGAAGCATGGAAAGGCAGATAATCAGGACTGAAGGATTCTATGTGGACAAAAAACAAAAGGAATAGAAGAAGATCTGTGATCAGTAAATTATGACCCCAAGCGGGCTGCAGATCTATTTGCTTGCAAAATGTGGATGTACACAATCACATTACCTCCACAAAGAGGACATCTTGTCTCAGGAGAGATCTGTGGAGCCTGGTGGACACTTCTGTGTGGGCTTGTTGAGCTGGGTTCATGGGTGGATGTTGTAGGTCTGGATCTCTTCCGTGGAGCGCCACTGTTTATAAGACTCTGCCTGAATGGCCACAATTGAATACAGAATACACAGGTCTATAAAAGTTATAAACAGAGTGAACAATATATACAAGAGTCTAGAACCACTGATTTAAGGGTATGAAAACTTATGCAATGTACTTATTTCAGTTGTGACAATTCTATTTTTGCTTTGTCATAATGGTGTATGGAGTGTAGATTGATGTGGGGGAAAAAAGGTTATTTAAAGCGGTTTAACATAAGGCAGCAACATAAAACGTGAAAAAAATGAAGGGGTATGAATACTTTTGCAAGGCTCTTTATATAAACACTGAATCATTTCAAAGATTTATAAAAAGTCAAATGTGCGTTTTGTAGTCAGAATCAAAACAAAACACTGCAGACACCAATTCGTCTATCCTTCATATCAGATTTTTTTTCTCACTTCATACCGTGCTTTAGATTTCTTCCTTTGCTCCTGAGGAGTCTTTTTTTGGTCACTGGAAGTCCTAAATCCACCTAATATGGCCCGTGAAGACAGAAACAACTTTGTATTATAAAAAGCATTATTTTTCCCACTCTGTCTGTGTGGTGGCCAAATAACAACTTGCCTGGTGGGGTTTTCACGTTATCTTCTCTCTGAGGTGTTGTGCTGGATGTAGAACTGCTAGGGGATGTTGACAAGGAGCGTCTGTTTGAGTGGGCGGCTTTGACCATGCGTTCTGCCCGACTCAAACTCCCTGGATTCCTTTGGGGATTTGAGGAGACATCCCTGAAAGGGAGTACAGAGTGTTTTCTGAATATCATGCTACTACAATCTAGTTTTGGGACAAAAAGTAAGTGTCAGACACTCAAATCACACACCCTGTGATTCGTCCAAAGAATGTGTTTTGGATAGCTGGGCTGGAAAGCCACTCCAACACGGATGTCATCTTTTCTGGTGTGTGCTGTGAAACAATTTATGACAGTTAAACCCAATTAAAATGGTTGCTTTAAACACAACAATACTTTCAGCAAATCTCTTACCAGATGTTCAGCAGCAATATCTTCATTTTGCACTGAGGAATCTTCGGCTTCGTCTTCCACGGTGCGGATGCGCAGAAAGGACAGACCAAACTGTGACCGTTTGTTGAAAGGCTGAGTGCAGGTGACTCGCAGTCTGTCCCAGCTCTCCTCAGCAGCCTGAGGGAGAAAATCAGCTGGACAGACACATTTAAGACATTACTTAAAGTCTT
>JAHKKF010513233.1:0-18785 GCA_019740295.1 Labeo calbasu
TTTTTTAGTCTCGAGCAAGAGACTGTTCGACATTCACGTTACATGATTTTTACGTAGAAAGGGCAACAGTGCACCACATTAACAACAGTGTTAATAAATTAACATTCATGTTTTGATAACCACTGGCCCACTTAAAAAACGAAACTAAAAATAAATCATCTTTGAGAGCAAGGGGGCCCTCTGGTGTTTCGGGGGCCCTATGCAGCTTGCATATTTTGCGTATAGGGAGGATCGACTCTGGACCTATCTACTCACACCTTGTAGCTATGAGAGAAGGGGACAAAGGAATATTTTTTGATCACAAATTCATTGGTGTAGTTAAAGTCAGTTTCAGGCAATGAAGTAAAACACACTGTTTCGGTAGTGACATGAAAAATGCGAAAACATTTTTTACATAAAGTTTCATAATTTGCAAAGAAAAAAATACAATTTTTTTAAACTTCACTTTTTGAAAGAATTAAAAACAAACTTTTCAAAACAACAATTAAAGAAAAATATAAAAAATGTTTCAATATCATTTTCATAAGTTGAATTTTAGGAGTTAGGGTTCGCAACAGCCACCTCCCAATTGAAAGTACACAGTAAATGATGATTTTATATAGATTAAGCTTACTAATATTTTAAATATTATTGTGGGTTTCAATAGATAATAGAAGGATTTTAGTGAACATCTTTAAAGTGTTTTTTGGTTGTGGGACAGCAGTTTGGAACTATTCTGTAAAATGGCCCATATAAGGAGCAGTTTTGTCTTTCTTATCTTGTCATGAGGAGAGAAGACTGGAGCACAGATCATCACTGTGTGATCTTTACAGAAATGTCATGAAATGAAACCACTCCAGTGGATTGGAAACTCACAGTTTCATCCAGCAGCAGTTGAATTTTTGCTTGTGTTTTTGAAAGCTGTTAAGAAGCACAATAATTTTTTTTTAAATTTCTAAATTATCATTGGATGACATTGACTTGTGTTGGTCTTGCTGATCTATATTATACTTTCAGTAATGTCCTAATTTTAAAGGGTTAGTTCACCCCAAAATGAAAATGCTGTTATTATTTCGTTCCAAACCTGTAAGACCTTTGTTCATCTTCAGAACACAAATTAAGATATTTTTGATGAAATCCATGAGTTTTCTGACCCTGCATAGACAGCAAGACCACGTTCAAGGCCCAGAAAGGTACCAAGAACCTCAACCAAATAGTCCATGTGACATCAATGGTTCAACCATACTTTAGTTTTATAAAGCTACGGGAATACTTTTTGAGCACAAAAAAATAAAAGACTTTATTTAACAATTTTTAATAAATTGTAGAATTGGCGCCATTATTGAGAGTACCACGACATATGTGTGTAGTGCTGCTGATGTAGAACACGCATTTGCTGCGCCTTTTTAATAAGCGGAGGAATACACACATACACAATTGTTGAATAAAGTCATTATTTTAGTTTTTTGAGAACAAAAAGTATTCTAATAGCTTAAGAAAATTAATTGAACCACTGATGTCACATGGACTACTTTGTCGATGTTCTCGGTACCTTTCTGGGCCTTGAACGCGGTAGGACCCTTGCTGTCTATGGAGGGTCAGAAAGCTCTTGGATTTCATCAAAAATATTTTAATTTGCGTTCCGAAGATGAACGAAGGTCTTATGGGTTTGGAACGACATGAGGGTGAGTAATTGATGACAGAATTTTCATTTTTTGGTGAACTGTCCCTTTAAGGACCTAGGAAACACATAATATTTAATGCATATGACTGTTTGCCTGAACGCAACCATGAGCATTACTTCCAGTGCCAGTTACGTTAAAAGATAATGCAAGATTAATACACATTTAACCCAGACTGTACTCTCAATGAGGCTTATAATTGACGAAGAATTCAGTACTAGCTGCATGAAATTCTGCTTATTATAACAGCAGGGAGCTAGTTCTCTGGTTTCCATATTTCGTTCTCACCCACACTGTTCTTTAGTTTTGTCCAGGGTGGAATCTGTGATCTTGAGTTGCGCCTCATGCACAACACCCTCTAAAGATAACAAGCAATCTGTGTCTGCTTCCACAACCCTAATATATGAACACGTGAACTGATGGAATATGGAATGGAGCTCTGTAACCGCTTTTTTTGTCAACAGACTAAGCGGGACTGACATGAATGTGGTTGCCATGGCCGCTTTTCCTGTCTTTAATCAGTGTCCGTACCTACGGCAGGCTAGCCAGGCGTGTGTGCAGTCGGAAAAGAGTTAACACTTTCTCTCATCTATTCCCGTCTGAAAATCCCAGGGAACAAGTTAATTACTGAGACAGCTCGCTCATTTCACCACATCCATCAGACTTTGTTCCATCTCAAAGATTCCCAAAGAACCTTCTAGAAGCAGCGGCTCGCTTCAGCCGGTCCACGGTTTGATAAAGATTCCTCTGTTGCCATGGAAGCCACCTGGCCGTGACCTTGAGGCTGAGCTGGAGTCTATTAGTCACAAAGCGTCTCCATGGTCCATTCACTTTGTCAGGTTGGTCGACCAATAGGAGGCGTTCGTGCAAGTGTAAGGCCATCTTCTTGTTGCCAAGAGCCTGCGTAGCGACAGAGTGTTTTTGTCAAGTTCATCAGACTTCATTAAATAGGAAGACACAGATATATAGGCCGCACGCACATCTCCTGACGTTTTCCGGCTCTGTAAGCAGCTGGAGAGAAATGATCCTTCTCTTCGGATGTGTTTGCGGTAGCTGAGCCTCGCAGTTCCGTGTTTTATCACAGAGTGTTTGAGCCATCTTAGCTTTCCATTGTAATTCAGTGCACAGTTAACGTTTGTTTTCACTGCAAGAAAATAGAATTTCTGTCAATTTGATTTGCTATCCTTTGTTTTTTCATTATCAGGAGCGCGTGCTCTGCAGCGTTCCTCTCGCCCCCAACACTCCCTCTACGAGTTCATAAGTCACGAAATGCTCATTTGCGAGCAAACTTATAGCTGTCTGCACAACAAAAGTGCACAGGTTCAATTTTCTTGCCTGCCCTGGAACATATTCAAATGAATAAGTAGGATATTGGCCCCAATTCACAGGGAAATGAATTCTGAACAAGACAACAAATGTTCCCGTAATAGTTCTGGACGTAAAGATTGAAGCAGATCCCCTGTGCGCTGTCTTGTTTTGCATCTTTACTCTTTTTTTTTCTTTCTTTCTTTTTCCAAGCTTAAAAAAGTGACTGTTGGCCTAGAATAGATTCAAACTACGTACCTGTCAAGGTGGTTTTGGGACAGTTGTGGGATGCGATGTAGAATTCTTTTTTTTTCTTTATGTTTTCTTTCAAGATAAACCAGGAGCAGCTCATGCGCTTTGGGTTAGAGCCTTCTTTTTATAAAGTTTGAAGATTTAGGATTTCAGGAGGCAGATAAAACGAATGCTAACAGACATTATACTTTGGGGATCCAACCTGAAAGACTTCTCACCCAGAATTAAAAATTCACAATTGATCTCCAAACAGCAAGAAGCCTCCACAGACCACCGCTAATGCAAAACCTCACACCCCGATTTTATCCCAGCCTGAGAGTGAGCATTCACCACACAAACCTCAAGCAAAGCTTGATAGGTCTCGTGAGGGTTATTTTCATAACTCATTAGATCCAAGGCCGATCTCTTAAACGGGCAAGGATTATCGTAAAATACTGATGGGTCACGGGCCAAAACGTACGAGAAATGAAAGAAAACCGCATCCAGGCACATCTTCCAATCCACATCTCCATTCAAGATCATATCAAACACTTGACTGCGAGTGGAAAATCAATACGCCGCGGCCGAGTTCAAAAAGAATCTTCATTAAAAATGGAGAAGGCTGCACAATCCCAGCTTTCTGTAAGTTAGCCCAAGGTGGATGAGTTAAGCTGGAGGGATTCGTATCATTGTTAAGCAAATCGATCTGCTAAAGACGAAAGAAATGGAAAGTAAAGAGAAACCGTAATAAGATTTATTCTGAAGCATATTAACAAAGTGCTGCTGCACAAAACGCAAGTGCTCACGGCAGCCAAAAGCTCACCTCAGCAGTTACAAAATGAGCTGTGTTAATGCCAGTATGTTGCAGCGTGCTCAAAGTCATTTTTCAGCTTTCGGAGTCTGTCGTCTATTCCCTGGTGCATTCATAACTGTGTGATTTTTTTATTTTTTTTTTGGCTTGAAAGCAAAGGGAATAGTAAAAATGTGTACAAACGGTGTGTTTGGACAGCGTGTATTTTAACCGTTGAGTCTTTTTGGTTTGATCTCGCACACAAGGTCTACCTGACTGAAGGTACCATGTGTTTTGTTTGCTTGTTGTTGCCAAAGACCTTTAGCTTTGCAGAAGTTTAGCTTAAAAAAATATGCCTAAACCAAATGGTTTTTAGTTACCACTGGCTTCAGTTTGTATGTTCCACTGAGGAAAAAAAGCCATATGGATTGGGTATGTAAATAATGACAGACTTTTCATTTTTGGGGGACTATCCCTCTACAGTGACATTGTTCAAAGTAGGTCTTTAGTAAAGATGTTGCAGCGATTATAATAATGAGGAAAACAGGGAAAGGCAGATGGTGAGGGCGAGTGATTTTGTGACAGCTGGAGTAAGTAACAGGCCATTTCTCAAATACAACTAATTTGGTTCTTTATTACACAACACACTGGAGTTTCCTAGGGGCAGAGAAATTATTAATACATGCAATTAATTTTAAACATTGTTCTATTAAGCTTCATGAACACCGACATTTGTTTCAACAACACCAACGTTGTATTGTAAATGGCAACTGGAGGAAAGTGTTGTGCTAGAATTTAATGGTGCAGCCTAGAAAATAGGAAACACTGTTTTATTCTGTGTAAGGGTGGTCCTACAGCATGTTTACCACAGCATTGAGATCACATGACCAGCTGAATATTCTATATCATGGTAACTCCTCATTGCAAGCTACGTTCTTTGAAGGACAACAAACAAACATGATTCTTACATACAATGACATTCATAACCAGTGTTGGGGGTAACGCATTAGAAGTAACGCGAGTTACGTAATATTATTACTTTTTCCAAGTAACTAGTAAAGTAACGCATTACTTTTTAATTGACAAGAAAATATCTGATTTATTTTTTTTAAATAAGTAACACCAGGTACTTTCAGCATTCCTCAAAATGAATAAAAACAGTGAAATTCAACTCAGAATATGACGAAAAAACACAAATATTTATGCATTTAATCCCATTTTATTAACCGATGTCTTTGCTGCCTACCTTCGATGTTCCATACTAATAAGCAAAAATTACTCAAGATAATCTAACATTTGTTTTCCTTTTTTTCATTGCTGAAGAATTGACATTTTTTTCTTCTGCAGTCTACTGTACAGATGTGAATTTACTTTTTTCAAAGCCTAAGGCTTTTGGTGTGAAAAGGCTTTTACATTTGCTAAAAATAGAACTTTTTATATTAAAAACAAATAAGCAAGTCCTGCCCAGATTTAAAAAGTAACTCAAAAGTAAAGTAACGCATTACTTTCCATGAAAAGTAACTAACGTAATTAGTTACTTTTTTAGGGAGTAACTCAATATTGTAATTACTTTTAAAAGTAAAGTTGCATTACTTTTATAAGTGACTTTCCCCAACACTGTTCATAACCAAACTTTTTTTGTTTTTGATGAAGTGTTACATATGGAAGCTTGTTTCCTCCACAGAATAAAAAATACAAAAAGGTAATTGCAAACTTTTTCTCGTAATCGTGAGTTTACATCTTGCACATAATTTCTCAGAACTGCTTGATACAAACTCACAATTCTGATATTTACTCACAATTGCAAGTTATAAAGTGAGAATTGCGAGATATAAACTATCAATTGTGCGAAAAAAGTTTATATCACGCAATTCTGAGAAAAAAGTCAGAACTGCAAGTTTATATCTCACAACTGTCTTTTTTTCTGAAAATTGTGAGTTTATAAAGTTTATAAAGTGAGATATAAACTCACAATTGCGAGTTATAAAGTCAGAATTGCGAGAAATAAAGTTCTGTGAAAATTGCGAATTTATATCTCGCTATTATGACTTTATAACACACAATTGCAAGTTATTAAGTCAGAATTATGAGACATAAACTCACAACTCTGATAATATCATGTCTTTTTCCCTCTCAAAATTGGACTTTATAACTAGCATCTGCGAGTTTATATCTTCCAGTCCTGACAAAAAAAGTCCAAATTGCGACTTTATATCTTGCAGTTATGACTTAAAAAATCACAACTGCAAGTTTATATCTCACAATTCTGAAAAAAAGTCTGAATTGCGAGATGTAAGCTTGCAATTGCGAGAAGAAGAAAAAAAAACGCAATCACTTTTTTTTTTTTAATTCAGTGGTGGAAATAGGTGTCAGCATAAATTGCAATACTATTGTTGTTTCCAACTAAAATGAACACAAAAACTTTTATTCTTTCTGCACAAATACGGTTTATGGGGTGGAATATTGATGAATAGAAACTTATTTTGCACAATTCCTTGCATGGCTTTTCTGATGTAGTAAACTTGCTTGGTCGATCACCTGGTACAGCATTGCACTTGCGATGTGGTACACTTGGGTATGAGTCTTGTGAAAAACTTGTAGAAGCAAGTTAAAATGACATGGTTTATTTAGCAAAAAACATTTTTATCTCACATTTGCTTTTGTTAAAATGATACTGTATGTAACACAGTAGAGTATCAAACTTTTAAATCATTGACATTTAATTTATGAACTGCACTTATATGTAAAACAGCCGGCATAATAAAATGTTGCCACATTCACATTTATCTGTTTTGGAGAAAATTGAACATGGTTGTAACGCCACATACTGGACATTTCACTTGAACATGCCATGAATATATTTTTGCTGAAATGTCACCACAGGCACTTTTTTCCCCCACTTTTTTTGTCCCGATGTAGTCTTCTGGTTTTGTGGCCTTGGTTGGGCAAGAAGTTTACAATTTTTTAAAAGTACTGCAGAGTCGCAGTGTTTCCAGTCTTCAGAAAGTTAACGTACCCATGGATAACTTTTATAGCTGACTCTGCTCATTAAACTGGGGCAGAAGGAAGTATTTTAAACACAGCAGCTTTAAAATGGTTCAAAAGTGCAAGTTAGTTTGAAAAGGACATTTGAATCTGAAATGGGTTCATGTAGTTTCATGGATGATTTTGTTTTCCTCGAGTGCACTTCTTTGAGCCTTGCCGCATGCAGAGACTGAGCCTTGTAGAAACATGCTGTTCTCTTTCAACCCAGAGTCCACACTTCCTGTCTCTTGCATCACAGCTCCAGGCTTGATAAAGATGGAATGTGTCCTACAAGCCTGTTACGCTGCACTACGCATCTTGATATGCTAGGCTGATAATCTGACACTGATAGCCATCAAACTGTCACCACTGGGGAGAGAAAATACTAGCATGAACACCTTATTTTCCACATAAATAACCTCTCCTCCCCAGATGCATCAAACCAAAACTAGCTTATTAATTAATTTCTCTGTGCAAGTTTTTTCCCTTGTTCTCTTGAAAGTTGAGATAGATGTTTCACCTTTAGATCTCTGTGTAGTTGCCATATGGTCTGTCACATGCAGGGACTTGCTGTGCATGTTCTGCTCTCAAAGAACTGAAAATGATAGATTTTACACTGCCCCATCACTTCATGCAAAGACATAACACAGACACCCAGAGCAGATCAGTGAATGATGGAAACTTTACTTGTATGAAAGTAAACCCCCACACGGTGTAAAATGTAATATCTCAATTATTTTTTTCTAGCCCACAAAGAAATTCAATTGAGAGCAAACAGAGACTTTGCTTAAAAAAATATTTAACTCAAAACTTAAATCAATCCTAATGGGTTTGTAAGAATGTCCCTAAGTGCAATTCTTGAAAAAAACTCTTGATATGTACTTTAAACATAGCAAGTTCTTCAAAGTAAAAGGATAGACTCTTTGGTTTTGTCTGCAAGTCTTACTGTAAACTCACAAGCTCACCAGCTAACTCAGTTAAAAAAAAAAAAACTTTTAGCGCTGTCTGCAGATTGTCATAATCATAATAATCGCACACACTGTTTTTGTTGTGACTCGCTTGACCGCAGATTATCACCCAGCGTTGTGTTTTTAATATTCTGTCAAGTTAAAAATTCTTGTTTTTAATATACAGTAAATGCTTGTCCAGAGATTCAGCAGTCTGTTGCATTTATTCACGCTCCATCTGGCTTTCGCTCTCTGTAGTGTGAAAGCGTCCCTTCTCTGTGTGTGTGTGTTGCCATGCTAATTTTAATGAACATGTCCTGCGTATGCACAAATCCCTCCTATGTATTTAGTGCTGCTGAAAATGATACTGTAACAAACTGTAACCAAAAAAAACAAACAAACAAAAAAACATACATTTATAAAACATCTTACTTTTGAGGAGTTTAAACAAGTTGGAGGTTATCCCGGTTTTAAAGTCATGATTTCTAAGAAGATTCTTTGAATTCTTTGAATTTTAATTCTTCTTAAGTTTTGTCTTTAACAGTTCTGATTTGCCAAAATACTAAAGTCAGAAACACAATTTTTTCTGAGATCAAACTATTGGAAATATCCATATTACTTTTCTGACTATAACAGCTGTCTCATTTTCTGGCTCACACAAGGAGTGAATTTTAGAAGAAACATCTGCGACAACGTTGACACTTTAACATTATTTCTCAGAGCTTTGAAATAGTTAAATCTGAGCGATAAAAAATTCCTCTGCAGTGTGCTGGAGAAATGAATACCTTTCATATCCTGTAATTATCTCTAGTTCAAGTGGAGTTCCTGACCATTTATGTATTTTCTGACCCAGCCCTGGTGAGTAATTGAATAAATTTTCATGCAGTTCCAGGTGATTATTGCTGGATTGATGTTGGTCCAGCACATTGCTATGCAAAAAATGCCTGTCAACCAGTATGGTCTTTCTGGTGAAGTTGTTAAGAAACCTTATGGGGACACCAGCACATCCATAAAACAGCATATGTCCTTTTCAACAGAACGTTTCTAGTGGCTGCTGCATGCTGCATTGAAAGTGAGCCTCCTTACAGCTGTGCAGACTTTCTGCTATCAATTCACAGCACATTTCAATAAAAGTAGGGTTGAACTGATGATAAAACCAACATGAAACAACATTTATGTAGATGAGATTTCACACCCCTCATCTGTACTCTTTAAAATCCTCTCATATCTTCAAGATAAATCTCCCCTGAACTCCACAGCTCACCATGACTTCTTCCCACCACCAGTGGGACAGCAACTACCAAACAAATTGCCAATAATATCATCAATAATTTTAATCAAAGTTAAATAGTGAACAAGAGGTTGCTGAGAAGATTCCCAGGGAATGTGTTATATTTAGAGAGATAGCGTCTACAAGAGAATCACTTTGTATGTTGTCACTTTCTAATTCATTTGATAAAACTGGTCAAATACAAATTATTTTTAGACAATCACTTGGATAATGAAAAACTGGCTTATTATTAAAAAAATAACAATAGAATATTCGGTAACACTTTAGAATAGGGAACATTTATTCACTAGTTACCTACGATTTTTCCCTCAGTAAATTCCTAATTTACTGCTTATTAATATTTAGTAAGGTAGTTGTTAAGTTTAGGTATTGGGTAGGATTAGGGATGTAGAATACAGTCATGTAGAATAAGGCATTAATATGTGCTTAATTATTACCAATAAATGGCTAATATTCTAGTAATATGCATGTTAATAAGCAAGAAACCGTAAAATAAAGTGTTACCGAATGTTCATTCAAAGATATGGTCTTTAATAATGTTGTTAAAACGTCAAAGCAAAATCATTATTGACGGAACATTTTCCTTCTAAAACGTTTTAGATGGATGTTCATCTAACTTTTTTAAAAGTTATAACTTGTTTCAGAATGTTCAGGGAGCTTTCAAAAGTAACATTCCAATGGTGTTTGCAGAATGATAAAATGGAATGTTCTTCTAACATTTGTGTAACCAAAAAAAAAAATACTTTTCTAAAATATTTAAAAAACTAAACATTTTGAACTTTCAGAGAAATAATCTTTAGCAAAAGATTCTCATAACATATTTTTGTGAGCTGGGAACAGGTGTGAAATTAAAGTAGCAAATCTCATATTATTTCATGTCTTTTGAGTGTTTAAAGTTCATTTTCTTGTATGATATTGACCAGTTTTGTGGGTAATTCCATTGTGGTCACAGCAATTGATCATGTTAGATGATAAATGACAGTTTCATTTTTCACGGACAGGAAGATGACCGCTACTTTGCTAATTTCCTCTGAGCTATTATGGTGCTCGGTTGTAAGCAAGTATTCCCTGTGGATGCAGAAATGGATGTATTGTGCTGCCATTGATTATGTAGCTGCTGTGTGATAAATATGTCACAGCTTCTGAGAGCGTTATCGAGTGCGGTGGCATGTGTGAGACTGTTGTGAGAGATCAGGTAGGCACGGGGCATTGTTCACTAGACAGCTGCCCAGCTGAGAGCAGCAGCGCTGAGCCACTACCAGTCACTGCAGGTCTGGGATGGCTGATGTAAACATGCAGCACTCTTGACCAGGACGTTTTGATCTGATGGGAAACAGAAATTATGAGAAAATTTACCAATTGCATTTTTCTTTACTTGTTAACTGTCAGTCCTCTAAAAATGACATTTTTAAACTTAAATCTTAAAGTTTCCCTGAAGTGCTTTGAAACACACAGTGTTGTTCAATGTATTGACGTAATGTCAGCTGAGATAGGAAGACAGAGCGGGACGCCCCGCCCACTTTTTAAAAAAATAGCCAGTAGTATTTTGTTTATACACAGCTTGGGCCAGAGCTGTTGAGCTCATTAAAGCTGCATTTGACAGTGTATGACAGCCACAATCTCATCCACATCGCTATAAAATAAAGTATTCTGTGTATAATTCAAATGGGTCTGATACATTTTGTTGTCTGTGTCGATTCATGTATATGATCCGCCTTGTGCTATTGTGTCTCTGGAATGGAGCAGATTGTGTGTGCACTGTGGTGGTTTGCCCCAATGGAAAGCATATTTACACTGTCCAAAACGTTCCCCATCCCCTAGGCTATATAGTGCACCATGTGCCATTTGCCGTACAGGAAATACAAATTCTTTGAACAAGTGATCCATTTTAGCCGCAGCTTCAACGTCTATTTATAGTGTAGGGTGCAGGATGCTTCGGATTCTAGAGAGCGTTTGACTGGACAAAATGTTTGATGAGAATCTGAAGTGCAGGGTGATGTCATCAACATCGTTGATCCGTATTGGCGGTGTACGTTTTGATTGCTTATATAATGTAAATACAAATTTTGTCATTGTTTCGGAGCACACTAGCTAACATATTCATACTAAAAGACAAAAAACTTCCATTTTGATTTCATGGGGACTTTAAATGGTTTGAAAATTTAAGTTACAAAAAATTAAATTTAGTTAAATGTAATTAACCCTCTGGGGTCAGAGGATGTTTTGTAAACTATTTAGTAAAGTTACAGAATTTTAATTTTGTTAAAATAAAATGGGTCACACTTTATTTTAAAGGTCCAATTCTCTCTATTATTAAACCATTAACTGTGACTTTTGCCTCAATACACTCTTAATTTGCTGCTTATAAATAGTTAGTAAGGAAATTGTTAAGTTTAGATATTGGATAGGATTAGGACTGTATAATATGGTCATGTAGAATAAATGCTTTATAAGCACTAATAAACAGCCGATGTGTTAATAACAGGCATGTAACAGGCATTACTAATAAGTAACTAATTTATAGAATGGTCC
This sequence comes from Labeo calbasu, assembly GCA_019740295.1. Lineage (NCBI taxonomy): Eukaryota > Metazoa > Chordata > Actinopteri > Cypriniformes > Cyprinidae > Labeo > Labeo calbasu. Next base: position 11,782 of record JAHKKF010513233.1, read on the forward strand.
CCCCTTGGTCCCTATTCTGAAGTGTTACCAAAAAATTGTAATATTTTATATAAAATAAATATTTTACAAAACATCTCTAAAATGCTACTGTTGCGTTGTATCAAATTTGTCGGCCAAAACAATACTTTTGCATTTTTGCAATTTCATGAATTGTTGTGTTTCAGAATTGTATTACTATTTAAAGGTGCTGTATTCATTTTTTGCCTGTACAAAAGCATAAAAATACCACATTTACAGATATTTAGGAAACATGTTAAGCTCACATACTTGTTTCTCCAAAAATTGTTCCATGTTCAAATGTCTGTTTTTGTTTTGGTCTGCGTGATTCCACCTACTGCCAATTTACCCAATAGTATTTTGACACACTGGGTTGCCAGTTGGCGGAAAAATACTGTGTACTGCAGCCATGGAAGCTAGCAAACAAACTCGGTCAGAGGTCGCAGATTCTACCCGACCTAAAATGTCTCGGCATCCATCTAAAAAAACTCTATGATGAGAGGAATAATAAAACATGGATAAATCAACTCATACAGTGAAAGGCTCATTGCTTGCAATTTTTTTGTAGCTGCACTCATTCTTGTTGCCCATGCTTAATCTGGCAACACTTGTGAGCATAATGTCTGTATTCTCCAAAATGTATATATGTATATATAGAATTAGGACTGCAGTACCCATTTCAACCACCTGCTGTCAATATTACATACTGCACCTTTATTTTTTTCTGAATACTCTAATATGCTGTTTAATGGCAGGTTCACTATATATTATGTGAATGTCATAGTACAAATATTCCAACACTGTGTGTGTGGTTTTTTTTTTATATATATATCTGGATACTACTAGCATATTGGCTCTTTATTAGTACTTATAAAGCACATACAGATGCCTTAATTTGCATGACCATATTTTAGATATTAATAAGCAGTACTCAGGAGTATTGGACCTTAAATTAAAGTGTGAACAATTGTAATTTGTAAACTATACATAGACAGAATCACTATAGAAAAATAGTACATTTTTTGTCAGGTGCTTGAGAGATCTCTTTGAGAAACTGACATTTCCCCATAGGAAATTGATTCATTATGTCATACAAGCCACAGTTTATCACTGTCAGAGCTCGCCCTACGAGTTACGAGATGGATGATGGATATTTAACATGTATGAATGCTTTTCCTGAGGGAAAGTTTGTTGTTACCTGCCCAGAGTCTCTCTGTTATAATATCAGTTGATGGCCTTTAGTAACCTTACATTTGTTTTCATACAGGAAATCAATATTACATTTCTTTTTTACATTCAGTGTATATCTGATTCTACATCACAGCTCATTACTAAAACACAGTGTATATAGGAAATAAGCATCTTTGTTGGAAAAATACATTCTGTTGCTAATTTTAAATGCGTACAAATCCAATGTTAGTTGTTTTAGTGATCTAAAATTTGTAAGCTAGAGCTCTGCTTAAAAGCCACATGTCAGAAAATACAACCCAGGCTTATTGATGGATGGAGACTCTTTTTTTTAACAACCGTTAGTAACTGTTATAATGATCATAATCATCAAGTTATGCTCTTTACGTTGTGCATTGTCTCATTTGGCCCTTGTCTGATGTGATGTAACCATAAGTAGTAATGGTCGTAAAAACAGTAGTAGCTGAAACCTCAGACACACTTTTGAACTGGAACACACATTTCCTCAAAATTACCAGCAAAAAGAGATATTTTCTTCATATTAAAGTAAATCCACATGGCGAGGTTGTTTGAATATGTTATCTCGTATTCCCCTTCTTGTCTCTTTTGTAAAAGACTGAGAGATTTGTACGAGCATCTCAATTTCCTCTGTTCTTTTACAGAAAATGCTGTAAGGGATTTGTTCCAACCACTTTCTCTTCATTTCCTCTCTTCTTCCTTTCTTCATCTGCACCAATTTTTACTTTTCACAAACCAGTTCATGTCAGATTTTACTTCTGCTGTTGTTACACTCATGTCAGTTTTCAGCAGTAGCCTATGCTGTAGGTGACATTTGAAACAACAACAATTAATAATACTCGCTTTTGTCCTACACGCTAGACAGTAGAGGGTCATGTAAAAACAGTGTGTGCTGGTGGAATGGTTTTATTTGTACTGTCTTGAGGGATCATTTAAATGATGGAGCCTCCAGCGAGTGTAAGTAAAACACTGAATCGAGCTCTAGTCTGACATATGGTGAGTCAACAGGGGCAAACTGCTGACTGACCCAAGCAAAACACTTCAATCTCTCTATGCTGTGCTTCACTGCTCCCTAGGGCTTGATTGATTGATTCGCCAGCCAATCAGAACACATCAGTCCCCAACACTAAAGGCATCCATTTATATACAGCCTGTCAAGCAGACTCACAAAGGGAAAGCTGTTGTGTAGCTTGTGCTCTAAAAACATACCTTCTGTAAGGAGCTTGGATATATATCTATTATACGCTCGAATGGGCTGAGTCAAAGCAAACAATCATCTACTTTCCCCCTTTCCAACTTCTTACATTACACTATTCTTTGACATTCACTGCACTTAACCTACACTGATGCCATTTCGCATATTGTGCTGTTGTTTTTTCACTGAAGCTGATATTTTTACTTTTGCACTAGTGTTTCTGCGTCAAAGTTAAATAGTTGAATTATATTTGCTGCCCACCTTGCCTTGTGAAAAAGAAGTGTGTTAAATTGTATAATCAAATTAGTATACTAAAAAGTGTACTTGCAGATAGTATTATTGAAATGAAAGGCAACTTAATAGAGTATACTTTCTTGACTGTTTTAGCACAGTTAAGTACACTTTAAAAAAGTGCACTTTTTTAATGTGGAATTAATTTTTAGTTAAGTTTTAAGTTAATATATAAATACATGACATACACGTTTCAATGGAAATGACTTTAAAGTATATTTTAGTTTACCATAAATGCTTTTCAGTACATTCAGTAGCACATATCAACCATAATTCAAAGACATTAGAAGTAATTATGAAATTACATATAAAGATGCACTTATGTCCTACTTAAATGAGTAGTTCACTTCCAGAACAAAAAATTACAGATAATGGACTCACCCCCTTGTCATCCAAGATGTTCATGTCTTTCTTTTTTCAGTCGTAAAGAAATTATGTTTTTTGAGGTCCATATAATGGACTTCTATGGTGCCCCTGAGTTCGAACTTCCAAAATGCAGTTTGAATGCAGTTTCAAAGGGCTCTAAATGATCCCAGCCAAGGAATAAGGGCCTTATCTAGCGAAACGATCAGTTATTGTCTAAAAAAATTTACAATTTATATGGTATATGGCATAGGGTATGTTGAAAAACTCCCATCTTATTTTCTCCTCCAACTTCAATATCGTCCTAAATCGCTGCAGAAGTACCGACTCAGTGTTTACAAAGTGAACATGCAAGGAAGGTCAAACGCCCTTTAGAGAAAATAAGATGGGAGTTTTTCGACATACCCTAACTGTATTGAATCGGAGTTCATGCAGACCTAGAAAAGATGAGCGTTTGAGGTTAAAAAGTATGTAAATTGTAAATATTTGTAGAAAATAACCAATCGTTTCACTATATAAGACCCTTATTCCTTGGCTGGGATATTAATATTAATATTAAACAAAAATACGTTTTGATGTCACTATTGATGAGGATTGCATCTTTAAATAATATCAGTCTTTAAATGCAAAATATTTAAAGTGTACTTACAGTATACTTGCAATAGTTCCACTTTAGCTCAATCCGATATACCAGGGGTGGCGAACGTCGGTCCTGGAGAGCCGCAGCCCTGCAGGGTTTTGCTTCAGCCCTAATCAAACGCACCTGAACAAGCTAATCAATGTCTGCACGATTACTAGAAAGCAACAGGCAGGTGAGTTTTATTTAGGGTTGGAGCTGAACTCTGCAGGGCAGAGGTTCACCACCCCTGGTATATCGGATTGAGCTAAAGTGGAACTATTGCAAGTATGCTATAAGTACACTTTAAATATTTTGCACTTAAAGACTGATATTATTTAAAGATACAATCCTCATCAATAGTGACATTAAAACATATTTTTGTTTAATATTAGGAAATATGTATTGTGCACTCCAAATAAAATATAATTTCAGTTTTACAGTTTTTACAATCACTATGTCTCGAGTGATATGTCAGTAAATATGTTATTAGTCTTCGCCACCCCTGCAAAATACTATAAAGTATATACTATGTATATACTATATAGTAATTTAGCAGACTTTAAATGTACCAGTTTAGCATACTAAGAGTACAATTGCAGGGTATTTTTATTAATAACATAATATGCAAATGCATTTGTAGTATACTTAGCATGAGTATCTTTAATGCATTTTCATTTAGTTGTTGACATATTATTTGTCTTGCTTTATAATAGAAATAGACAAAAAAACAACTTTAAATATAAATAAAAAGACTAATGTATATGATATGTGATATTATACGATGCAGTACAGCACAATACAGTATGATTCAATACAATGTGATATGATATAATACGATACAGTATATGATACGGTACGGTACAATGCAATACAATGCGATACGATACAATTTGTGGTACGATGCGGTACAGTACAATCAGGCACAATATGATAGGATACAATATAATGCGATATGATACAGTATGACATGATATGATGTGATATGACACGGTATGACGTGATATTGTATTTGTATAATATTTGTGGAGTTCTCTGGAAACCATAGCTTTGAAGGTAACAGGTTAATAAAATTGTTTTTCTCTTTTTCCCTCTCTCTCACTCTCTTTTAGGGGGGATATTTGAATCCATCGAAAGTGGCCCATCTGGTGCTGAAGAACTTGCCTTTAAGTTTGCTTTAAATACAATCAACAGGAACAGAACTTTACTGCCAAACACCACACTCACATACGACATCCAAAGGATAAACATCCACGACAGCTTTGAGGCCTCCAGAAAAGGTAAAGCCATCTCCAGCTGTCAGCCGTCTTCAGCGAGACCCTACACGATTAGAGATAAATGTGCTGTGAGATATATGAGGAAGGACGTGGGCCTTAGATTGAATTCATTTAACCACAGGGGGACATCAGTAGCCGTCTGGTGCATATGCAGAGAGAATTGATTGGTTTTAGGTAATGAGTCAGAAGGGGTGATTCAGTGAACTACTGATACCCCTGAGACAGGTTCGCAGGCTGCAATCATCTGTCATTTACACGCTGGGGAAACATCTGAATTCTCTTATAATGATTATACACTCCATTAGCCGCTGCCACTGTAACTGTGCTTTTTTTCCCCATGCCAGTTTATTTAAAGATTACAAAGACGCAATTAAAACACAGTGGCTTTGCCAAAAAAAAAAAAAAGAAAGAACGATGGGGTATAAAAGTAAATGAGCTCAGTGTTACTGTTGTCGCAATAAATATTGTTTTGGACGCTGTAAGGAACTATGAATTGGACTCTGGTGTTTCTATTATAACAAAATCACAAAATCAAACAAAGAAAATAAGCATTTTGTGCTCTGTCTCCAGCTTGTGACCAGCTCTCTCTGGGTGTGGCGGCCATCTTCGGTCCCTCCCACAGTTCTTCGGCCAACGCAGTGCAGTCCATCTGTAACGCTCTGGGGGTGCCGCACATCCAGACCAAGTGGAAGCACCAAGTGTCAGACAACCGTGACTCCTTCTACGTCAGCCTTTACCCAGACTTCTCCTCCCTCAGCAGAGCCATTTTAGACTTGGTTCACTTCTTCAAGTGGAAAACGGTCACTGTGGTTTACGATGACAGCACAGGTGAGAGCTCGACGCTTTAGTGCTCATAGTGTGTTGTGATTATTCTCCAGCCGTCCTTAGGCAGACTGACCCTTTGGCCTGGACTATGCACCATTCCCTGGTCTCCGTCTGGCCTACAGTATGGCCAAACCCCCCTGGTTGACAGGCTCTGTTAGAACAGTAGGCAGCAAGTGCTACCACAGTGAGGGGTACATATGCCATATGCCAGAGGTCGCCTCAGGAGCAAACTTGCCAACTAGAGGATTTGCTGCCAGATTTCCCAAAGCATTCACTCAGCCTTATTCACAATTCTGCACAGCAACAACACACTATTATTCTGTGACACTGTGTTCATACAAATGTGGCCCAAATAAGGGCTTAGGCACACTGTTTAGATTTACTTAAGATCTTTAACATTACTAGAACTTACACTGTAGATTAAGTTAATCAGGTTGATTCTGATTCATTCATAGTAACACTGACGAGTTAAATGAATATGAAATTTGAGAATATGAAAGATTATGAAATTAAAGTCTAAATATTTTGAGAATAAAGTCAAAATGTTTCAAGAATAAAGTGTGACTTTTATATAATGTGATAAAAGAATTTGGAAGCTGAGCTGTGTTATATTAAAAGCAATAAAGCACAAAATTATTCCAATTACTGGGTGGCTGGCACGCTGCAAATAATGAGCTTGGATGCCACAGACGTTTTTGCGGAGTAGGTGGTGGAATTTTCATAAAGAAAACTGTCTGTTTCCACGAGTCCTTAAAATGGACTCTTCCTCATCCCAGTAAAACGATTCGGACGCAACAATATTCAAATACATTTCTGTGGCCTGGCAACTTCTCTCGAGCAATTGGCATGTGCAATATAGGCTATACTCTCAAAATGTTATACATTTAATTTCTGCAAATTATCTACAATTTAAATTCTCGAAACATTTTGACTTTATTCTCAAAACATTTAGACTTCATTCTCAAATTTCGACTTTATACTCAAAACATTTCAACTATATTTTTTGTAATTTCGTCTTTATTCTCAAAATATTTCAACTTTATTTTAAAAACATTTCAACCATTTTTTTGTAATTTCGACTTTATTCTCAAAATATTTAAACTTTATTCTCGTAATTTCGAATGTACTCTCGAAATATTTCAACTTTATTCTTGGAATTTCGTCTTTATTCTCGAAATATTTCAACTTTATTCTCGTCATTTTGACTTTACTCTCAAAATATTTCTACTTTATT
>JAHKKF010513234.1:4441-22971 GCA_019740295.1 Labeo calbasu
ACGCTTTGTTATGCAGTTGCTTACTAGCCCGAATTAGAAATCTGATATTGTGCACCCTAGATATGGGACAAGTATTTTGGAGAATGAATGGATGGATACAACAGATATTGCTTGTATATTATGATTATAATATTATGTTATGGTTGAGAAAATACTGGAAACTAAAACAGTTAATAGTTTTTATCAATGCCAAATGATTGTTGTTTTAGGCTTATTATGAGTTATTGTTTAACATCACAATTTTAAATGAATATAAAGTGAGTTTTATTTCATTTTCATTATTAGTTTTCATATACAAACACTACCATTCAAACATTTAATACATTTTTATGTATTCATTTTTATAGTGTAGTTGAAATAAGTGTAATTTTTTTTAATGTTTTATTTATTTAAATAAATGTAAATGAGAAATGCTGCATTGGAAGATAAATATAAATAAAAAAAAATAATAAAAATAAATAAATAAAAAATAATATTATAATAATATTTTATTTCAAGTGATTTTTTTAAAAAAAGTTTTATTATTATTTTTATTACAGTGTAGTTGAAATAAAATAAGTGTACTTTTTTATGTTTTATTTACTTAAAATAAATGTGAAGTGTTGCATTGGAAGCTAGCGATAAAAAAAATATATATATATAAATATATATATATAAAATGTAATTATTTAAAATAAAAATGTATTTGTTAAATTGATCAAAAGCGACAGTGAATAGATTTATAATATTACAAACGTTTTCTCTCTCTAATTAATGCTGTTCTTTTGATCTTTCTATTTATTTCAACTTCATTGTATATATATTTTTTTTTCAATTTTAAATAAATAAAAGATTATTAGTTCTTTTTATGAGAAATTTTATGTTTAATTCAATGTGATGCTTGCAGTTTTTTGTAACTAATTGAGAAATTTATATGCAATTTCTGAGTAAAAATTTTCATTTGATTTTATTTTTAGATTTTCATTTTATTTATACATTTTTAGAAAGCGTCCAAAAAACACATAACTGTGACGGGGTACGACTCAAAAAGTCAGGGATGAGACAGGGTTATTATCGTTAAATAAACTAAAATTCAGCCAATTAAAAAATCATCACTTGAAATAAAACAAATTTTAAATAAAATAAAATATAAATTGATTTATTTATTTAGCTAGTTAGTTTTAGTTCATTTTTATAAATAAATGCTGTTCTTTTTAATTTTTTATTCATCAAAGAATCCTGAAAAAAGTATCACCATTAATAACCAAATAAATAAATAAGCAGCACAACTTTTTTCAACATTACTAATAAATGAGCATATTAAAATGCTTTTTTGAAGGACCATGTGACACTGAGGACTGGAGTAATGATGCAGAAAATTCAGCTTTGTATCAAAGGAATAAATGACATTTTAAAGTATAATAAAAAAGAAAACCACTATTTCAAATTACAATATATTTCACAATATTACTGGGTTTTTTTTGTATTTTTAATCAAATAAATGCAGGCTTGACAAGCAGAAAACCTGATTCCAAACTTTTGAACAGCAGTGTATATATGAAAGTATTCAAAAATAATCAACGTTGGACAAAACCAATAAATAGCAATAAATAGCAATAAATAAATAACTTTAGGATTTGAGGGTATTATGGAAAGCCAATCATAAGGGTGTTTTTATGAGCCAAAATGCTCTACATAAAGTGACATAAAGGGTCTTGGTCAAGCACTGTTGTCATAGAAACAACCCAGCTCATGAACCCTGTGGATGACACACTGAGGAAGACAATCCAAGCAAACAACCCCGAGCTAAAAGAAAATGAGCTAACACAGAGCTCTATTTGATCTTGAGGGGCTAAAGAACAGAGGGTCAGAGTTCATACAGAAATACACAAATAAAATAAGAAGATAAAAATTGATGTATTGACCATTTTGATTGTTGTAAAAGGAGCTAAATTAGACCATAAGCCAACAGAATTAAAATAGGGAGGAGAGAGTTCAACCAAGTGTCAATTAATCTGATTGGAGCCCACTAGGATCCTAAATTCTTGTTTTTATAGATTGTCATAAATACAGCTTTGGCTTGTGAACTTTGATTGACCTCCATGTGGACTGAAGTCAATATCTTCCTCCGCAGTTCTAGTTAAAAGCAGCACGGAGCCGCTAACCGTCTCAACATTCATCTGCCAAAGAGTGCGTAAAGTAGATGTGCTTTATGCAATATAGGTTATGAACATGGCTCTTTTATACTTAACTGCTGTATCTCTAGCAGATGTATGGTGGGTAGAGTGTCAAGGAGCACGAGGTGGGTTTCTGCCGGTATGGACCCTGAGGACTCAAAGCTTAATCAATGTGAAAGGCCTGTCACACAAAACACACGTGTTCCAGCCTCTCGCTGCGACCGGTGATGTTGATAGATGGTGAATGTCACCTGGCTCTCAGGGAGGACAGTTCTTGACTACATCGCTGGCACAGGCTGTAAGCAGTACAGTGAGAACTAAAGCAAAAAAATAAAAATAAAATTAAATAAAATAAAAAATGCATAAATAATAATAATAATAATAATAATAATAATAATAATAATACAATTTAAAAAAATGTTTATAACTAAAAAGTATAAAATATAAAAATACAAAATATACTGTATTTTACATATGAATAAAATGTAAATAAAAGCATAGATATCTAAAATATATGAAACTTAAACTTGTTTTCTTTTCTCTCTCTCTCTCTCTCTCTTTCTTTCTTTCTTTCTTTCTTTCAGTTAGCTTCCAAAGCAACATTTCTCAATTTCATTTATTTTATTATATTATTTATTATATTATATTTTATTTATATATTTATTTATTTTTACTGCAGTTGCCAATGCATTTTTTTTTTTTTAGTAAGCTGATGTACTATAATAACTTAATATTTAAAAAAAAAAATTAATAAGACTACAAACAACTAAAAAGTCAGGGATGAGACAGGGTTATTGTCATCAAATAAACCAAACTAAAACTAAAACCATAAAAATAATATAAACGTATGAGTGAGTATTTATTTATTTATTTATTTATTTATTTATTGCCAGCTTCCCTTGCAACCTTTCTCATTTTCTTTTAGTTGAAGTGCAACAATAAATAAGTAGAAACTAAAAATAAAAACAAAACAAATAAAAATATATTTCATATATAATTAACACAATATTATAAATTAATATTAATTTTATTAATAATATTATTACTAGCAATTTCTGAGTGAAATTTGTGAAACTTTTTTTTGTGCAGTTGCTAATGCATTTTTTATCTATCTATCTGTTTCAGCTAGTTTCCAATGCAACATTTCTCATTTTTGTTTAGCTGAAGTACTACAATAAATATGTAGAAACTAAATAAATAAAAAAAAGAAAATGTACACACACACACACACACACACACACATATATATATATATATATATATAATAAACTGCAAAATATTATAAAATTTAAACAAATATATAAAATAGAAATAAAAGCAATAGATATCTAAATTTTATGAAACTTAAATAATATTACAATAAAAATAAAATAATAATAATAATAATAATAAAACATAACAAAAACTTTTAAATATATATATTTTTGTCAAGCACATTGTTAAAAAAAAAGGTTTTGAAGGAGTGCAGGAAATTGCTGGCAGGGCACGCAAAATTGTGAATTGCTGGCCTGACCAAGTCAGCAAAGCAAAACCTTTACTGCTGAGCCCTGAGCTTCAGTGTGCAACTCAATATAAACAAAATTGTGTATATTTGTGTGTTTGCTGGAGAAAAATAATCTAAATCGACATGCAGAACTGAAGTGGACTGGTCTTACAGGCTCCAAAAATACCAAATGAACTAAAAGACAAAGGCCAGTATATAGTCATAACAGTTATTATATTGAGGTTTGTCTGGTTATGTGGTACACGTGTGGGGTCTGAAGTCAGACTGAGCCTTTTGGCAATCCGACCCTTCCACATCCGAAGGGAACTAACCGACAGACATGTTCACTCTCCAATCAAAGCACTTTGCTACAAGAGCCATTTTTATCAGTTCGCTAATCTGTCCTGCACGTCCAAAATACCTGGAACTCTCTCTGTGATGTCTGCCTCCCCTAAAACAAAACATCACACATCTACTTTATTGCCAACAAGTGACAAAAGCCAGAGCACAAGGGAGCGAACCTGACACCCACATAAACAAAGACCTTTTGAACAAAACAACTGGAAATGAAAATAAAAATGGCTCCTGAAACGGAATACTTCGTTTTATTCAGCTTTTTGTATGCGCATGACAATGTGTCCTATTCATACCACGTCTGAATTCATGTTGATATAGGATATTTTTACACTGACACATCATCTAGTTCCATCAGACTTGGTGTGAACAGGCTTCGAGAGTTTCTAGATTGATGTTTGTCGTTTTTATCCTAAAAGGCCCAATATTTATGAAGCAGGTGCTATTTGGGTGTGATGTCAGGAAAAGTTGACTGAAACATCTTGCCGACCCACCTAATGAGCTCAGCCAGCCAGCTGGCTGCTGTCCTCTCGCCTTCTTCCTCTCATGTGATATTCTCACTCATGGCCGAGAACTGGGTAACATGGATGTTGAAGGTCAATATACATCAAATCACTCTGATTCACCTTATCAGGAGTAAATCACCCTCGCTGTCAATCTTACGATTCAGTGATGTGCAGCAATGACACTATTTGCCAAGGTACAAGCTACTTATAATGGCAGATCAACGGCAGTCATTTCATCCTTTTAAAAATGTAATGAACTATACAAAAAGTGGACATGTGATTAGGGTTGCAAAGGGGCAGAAAATGTACAGAAAGTTTACAAAACTTACCATATATTTTGGAAACTTTCTGGGATTTTTTGGGAAAATTTTCCACCCCTTTGGAATATTGTCAGATCATATGTTTTAAATCTTTGTTGTTGTTTTTTTTGGTACATGATTTTATCATGTTATGATTATTTTATATGAAAAACGTTGATATAGTTATGATTAGGGTTGCAAAGGAGCAGAAAACTAGAATTTTCAAAAACTTTCAGGACTTTTCAGAAACTTTCTGCAAAATATTCTACCCCTTTGCAATCCTATATATTATTATCAAATTATATATATATATATTTTATGATGTAAGGAATATTATATATATATATATATATATTTATATATATGAATAGGGTTGCAAAGGGGTGAANAAAATATTCTACCCCTTTGCAATCCTATATATTATTATCAAATTATATATATATATATTTTATGATGTAAGGAATATTATATATATATATATATATATATATATATATATATATGAATAGGGTTGCAAAGGGGTGAAAAATTTCCAGAAACTTTCGGAAACATTTTCCACCCCTTTGCTTATCTTATATATTATTTTAAATAATTAAATCATTTTTTCGACATACGATTATTATGTTTGATTATTTTAAGTTTTAAGTTGATATGTGATTAGGGTTGCAAAGCGTTGGAAAATTTCAAGAAATTTTTGCAAAACTTTCCAGAAATTTTTGCAAAACTTTTCAGAAATTTTGGATAATTTCTGGAATTTTTGGGAAAATTCTGTAATTTTCTGAAACTTTCAGAGTAATTTTTCACACCTCTGCAATTCTATATATTATCAGGGGTTTTTTTAGAAATCTTTAAATCTTTAGAAATCTTTAAATCTTTTTTTTTTTTTTTTTTTGATATATGATTTTATTATGTTATGAAACGTTTATATATGATTAGGTTTTCAAAGTGGTGGAAAATACCCAGAAAATGTCCAAAAATTTCCAGAAATTTTGGAAACCTTCTGGGTTTTTGAAAATTTCGTGAATTTTCAGAAACTTTCGGAGAAATGTTAAACCCCTTTGCAATCCTTTATATTGTCAGATGTTATATTTTAAATCTTTAAAACTTTTTTTGATATACAATTTTATTATGTTATGATTGTTTTATGATAATATCATATTTTTTTAAAATCTTAATATGGTAAATTACAGATACAGATACCAATTACACTTAAAAATGCCACAATATTTAGAATAATACGGTTACACTTTAAGGTAACACTGTTATTCACACTAGTAAGCACTGAGTATAATTCATTAACTACTAATTACCATACATACTACAGGCTAAGATTAGGATTTAGTTTAAGTAAGTAACTTTTAATTATACATAACTTACTGTTATTACTATAGTAAGTGCATGTAACATATAACTGTGTTACGTTAAATTGTTACAGCTAATATAATACATAAAAATTAATTACCTAATTTGTTCAATTTAATATTAACAAATAAAATTATATATCAAGAAGATTATTGTAAATCTCTATGAGTCAAAAGAGGTGTCTTGATAAACTGATTCACAATTCACTATATTATGAGTATTGTATTTGCATTGTATTACCTTAATTTTCTCTGCAATAAAGCCGTGCACGCAATATGACAAAATAGCGGTGAAGTGCTTTGAAGTGCACTACATGACTACTTAGAAAAAAACAAAATGAATAAATAACACTCTTTTAAAAATACCATAACTGAAAAATGCAGTTAACGTTAGTTAGCTACTCCTGGAAGTGAAGCGGCAAAAGTGAGAAACAGCATCATATTTTGTTAGTCTAGTTTGAGGGTTGTAATAACCCAGAAGCCCCATGAATACATGGTGCCTTATAATAGGAATTAAAGTCTATGAGAAGGGGCAGGCAGACAATCGTCTTCACCATAAATGCTAGCCACACAGCCTATAACAGGATTCACACGACCACAATGAGCAAAGTCAGCTGCTACGGTTATACTGAGTAACCTGGCTTGGGGCACCACTGTCAGAGAGAAGAAGAAGGAATAAAAACATGTGGGGGAAAAAGCCATATCAGTACAGACCCCATAATCCTTAAGCACTGCCGTCACTATCACAATGAACAGGGGAAAGAACAGCCAACGCATAACTATTTGGGGGGAAAAAAACGACACTTTTATTTTGATAAGAGCCACCCCACTGTGTAATCATAATGGGAAAATAATTAGCACGCATAATTACGCTAAGTAATGGGAAATGCCAAGCACTCAGCTTGCACTGTGGTGGGTGTGAGCGGTACTGGTTAACATTGTTTGAGTGCACTGATTTGTGTTTAAAACAGACAGATTTTAAGGGGAACGGTCATATGACAGACAACATAGTCACATTTATTTATCCTGTGCTTAATATGTTGCTACACGTTTGTCAACAGAAAATAGACCTTTTAAGTTAACGCCCTGCCAACTGTCTAGCATCCTGTTTTAAACTGGTTTGAGCCTTACTAATCACAAAGTTGGTTTCCCTGCTGAAAAAAAAACAGCTTAAACCAGCCTCTAAAACCAGCCTGCTGACCAGCTAAGACCAGGCTGGATGACCAGCTAAGACCAACCAACCAGCTTAGGCTGGTTTTAGATGTTTTTTTTTCAGCAGGGTTGCAGCAACGTTTTCTAATGCGACTACTCATTTAGGCTAACGGCCTGCTAACTGCCCAGCATCCTAATTAACCTTATTTCAGCCTTACTAATCCAAAAAAAGACTTACAAAGTTGGTTTGAAAGTGACTTCTGTGAGGTGTGATTCAAACGTCACTAAACTATTGAATGGACCCCTTTTTCCCGCAAAATTATCAAACGTTTGCTAATGTGACTGCTCATTTAGGCTAACGGACTGCTAACTGTCTAGCATCCTAATTTAAACTGGTTTCAGCCTTACTAATACAAAAAAAAAAACTCAAAGTTGGTTTGAAAGTAACTTCTGTGAGGTGTGCTTCAAATGTCAGTAAACTATTAAATGGACCCCTTTTTCTCACAAAATTATCGAACGTTTGCTAATGTGAATGCTCATTTTGGCTCACGGACTGCTAACTGTCTAGCGTCCTAATTTAAACTAGTTCCAGCCTGACTAATCTGGAAAAAAAAAAAACTCAAAGTCAGAAAGTTGTTTGGTTTGAAAATGACATCTGTGTGAGCTGTGCTACACTATTGTCAACAGTGGACAATGGACAATGGACTTTTTTCGCTAATGTGACCACGTCTTTAGGCTAACACACTACTAACTGTCTATCATTCTAATTTAAGCTGGTTTCAGCCTTACTAATCCAAAAAAAGGATCACAAAGTTGGGTTGAAAGTGTCTTCTGTAAGCTGTGCTTCAAACATCATTGAACTATTGACAATGGACCTCTTTTTCCTGCAAAATTATCGAAAATTTGCAAATAAGACATTTAGGCTAACAGATTGCTACCTTTCTGAAAAGGACAGCTAAAACCAGCCTAAAAAAATGGTTGGCTGGTCTTAGCTGGTTTAAGCTGGAAGTAGCTGGTTTTAGCTGGTCTCCCAGCTTGGCTTGGCTGGCTGTTACAGCTGGTCTCCCAGCCTGACCAGCTAAAGAAGTGTCCAAAACCTCTCTAAAACCAGCCTGCTGACCAGCTATGACCAGTTGAGACCAGGCTGGATGACCAGCTAAAACCAGCCAACCAGCTTTTTTTTTCAGCAGGGAACTATCTAACATTCCCTTTAAACTGGTTTCAGCCTTACTAATCCAAAAAAAAAAAAACACAGAAAGTTGCTTGGTTTCAAAGTGACTTCTCTATAAGCTGTGCTTCACACATCATTACACTACTGGCAACAGACCATGGTCCTTTTTCACTAATGTGACTGCTCATTTAGGCCAACAGACTGCTAACTGTCAAGCATCCTAATTTAACCTGGTTTCAGCCTTACTAATACAAAAAAAAGACTCAAAGTTGATTTGAAAGTGACTTCTGTGAGGTGTGCTTCAAACGTCACTAAACTATTAAATGGACCTCTTTTTCAAGCTAAATTATCAAATGTTTGCTAATGTGGCAGCTCATTTTGGCTAATGGACTGCTAACTGTCTAGCATCCTAATTCAACCTGTTTTCAACCTTACTAACCCAAAAAAAAAAAAAAGAAGACTCACAAAGTTGGTTTGAAAGTGACTTCTGTGCTTCACACATCGCTACACGTTGTCAACAGACAACTGACTTTTTCACTAATGTGACCACATCTTTAGACTAACACACTGCTAACTGTCTAGCATCCTAATTTAAACTGGTTTCAGCCTTACTAATTCAAAAAATGTAGTTTGAAAGTGACTTCTGTGAGCTGAGCTTCAAACGTTACTGAACAATTGACAATGGACCTCTTTTTCCTGCAAACCCTGTTAAAAAAAAAAACAGCAAATGCTGGTTAGGTAGGTTTTGAAGCATAGATGCTGGTTTAAGATGGTCATGAGCTGGTTTAAGCTGGTTCTTAACTAGTCATCTTAACAGCAGGAACAGCTTCCCAGATAGCACATATACGTTTGCAAAATGTCTGTTAAAGATCTCTTGATCTGGAAAGCATCTGCTGTGTACAAACAAATAGACGTCTCCGAGATGTGCATGTGCTATCAGGGTTAGGACCAGCACATGATCAGCTTAAACCAGATAAGGACTAGCTTAAAGGGGTCATCGGATGCCCATTTTCCACAAGTTGATATGATTCTTTAAGGTCTCAATGAAAAATCTATAATATACGTTGGTTAAAAATTCTCAATGGTTGTGTAAAAAACACCTTTTTTAACTTGTAAAAATGAGCTCTGCAAAAATCATCCCATTCTGAGGGACTGTTCCTTTAAATGCAAATGAGCTCTGCTCGTCCCGCCCCTCTCTTCTCTCTGTGGAGTGACGAGCCTGTTTACTTTAGCCGCATTTAGTGTGTCTAGCTGCTTAACTTGCTAACTAGCACGTTATTAGGAAAGGTGATTGCAGAGATTCATAAAAAAAAACCTTATACTCACTTCTGCTGTAGGTGAAGCTGGATCACGAATGATGTGCGCGAACATAGACGCATTTATGTAGATCGGGAGGCACATTCCCTTCACAAACAAACGTAATTCACTGCATCTTCAGCGGCTCAGATGTCGGGAGTAAATGATGACCACTATGTTCACTATTACATCCAACAACACAACACCTCAATCGCTCAATCGGAGATATTCTTGTCTAACTTGCTCCAGCATCGAAACAATGGGGGTCGGACTGTTACCGCTGATCTGAGGTAAGATGCTCATATCAATCAACTATCGTGGGAGCAGCCTCTGACGGTGTGGCGCCACAACGACAGGCATCTGAGAATGGATCGATTTGAAAAAGGGGATATTATTGTTACAGATTAATTAAAAACCATTGCATGGATTTTTATCATTATAGGGTAGATTTGTACATAGACTGCCAACACACATTAATGGTCAAACAACATGTAAAAGTGAACTTTGCATCCGATGACCCCTTTAAACCAGCTCATGATCAGCTAAGGACCAGCTCAAACCATCATCCATGCTTCAAAACCTAACCAGCATATGCTGTTTTTTTTTTTCAACAGGGAGGTGTGCTACAATGTTCCGTTCATTAACATAAAACAGACTAGACTAATCGATTCTTTGGATTTAAGAATCAATATCGCTTTGTAAAAATGGGAACCAATTCAACTCAAGAAATCAATATTTTTAACCCAGCCCTTAGTACATACTGAAGCCCTCACTTTTCTGATGTGATATGTTGCAATATCACAGTCCTTGTTTACTCCAAGTAGAGAGCATTGATTAGATCCGAGCAAAAAGTTGGACATCTGCTATATAGTATTGGCTACCAGCTCGTGGCATTCGGATCTTGCTAGCTTTATCTCATTATCCAACTTTAAGCCCACTGTACATGAAATTGCAACAGTCAAACTGCAGCATAGACATCCTGATGATCTAAAAATACCCTTTCCTGTCTCTCACACAATGATGTTGGCTTTCCAAGAGGCCGTTTAGTGTGCATTTGTGTATGTCTGTCTAGTTTTCCTCTCTTCATCATTACTGGTCTACCATTAAACAGAGGACGCCAGTGAGCACATTAGCGTCTGCCTGACTCGGCCGCCCCCGTGGAGGACTGGAGGCGAGGGGAGGGACAGGACGTGCTCTAAATTTGTGCTCTTGACTTGAAGAGATTGTTCTTGCAATTATCGGAGGACCTTTTCGGGGTAAATCAATACAAATGTAACAATCTCGGGTTTGCAGTGCAATGCCGTGATCCACTTGACGGATGATTCCTCCCGTCTCTTCCGTAAGTGACTTCATTGGAGAGAGACCGAGAGTAGATCATCCTCTTCAGAAGACAACTTCAGCAAAATACCCTTGTCAGCTTCATGAATGTTTATTTTCAATTACAGTACTTGCGCGATGGTTTGTGCGAGCAGATGGCTGTCATAGCTGTACAAAAACTTTAAGCTTCACTTGCTCAGCACAATTTTTACATCTTAGATTTGTTATATAGGCTTATTCCCACTGGTATTACTCAACCTTTGTTTTACTGTCAAAACTTTGAAGAGCTTTTTCTTTAAGATTAGTAAGACTGAGTAATATGAATGCTAGACAGTCAGCAGTGCATTAGCCTTAATGTGAAATAACAATCTGTCGTCTACTGTCAATGGTTTGTGTGAAGCAAAGCTTACAGAGAATTCACTTTGAAACCAAGCAACTTTCTGTGCTTTTTTTTTTAGATTAGTAGTGAAATCAGTTTAAATTAGAATGCTAGACAGTTAGTAGTCTGTTAGCCTAAAAGAGCAGTCACATTTTTTCCCTGCTGAAAACAGCTGAAACCAGTCTAGCGCCAGATCACAACAGACGTCATTTAAGGTTACCTTTCCTATAGAACAGGTCTATACCTTGTTCTTTTATTAAAAAAACGAAATAGCCTTATGTCATTTATCTTATTTACACAACGGCATGTCATTTCTGTCTCTAACGTTACGGGGTCACGCGTCTACAATTTCTCTTCCGCTAAAACGCGGACGGGATTGCGGAGTCCATTCGTAAAAACGGAATATACTCTATAGTGCGGGATGCCGCAGAATTCGTCAATTTTTGGTTTAATAAATCAAAAGTAGGTCTCTCACTTAATTCGAATCGCGATATGAACTAGTGTCTGTGAATATTAAAACGCAAACAAGACGGTTTAAATATGAATCCTCCATGTTCCGCTTGGCTCTGTATGAATGAATGGTGGAGACTCGGCTTTGTTTACTACACA
Organism: Labeo calbasu; assembly: GCA_019740295.1. Classification (NCBI taxonomy): domain Eukaryota; kingdom Metazoa; phylum Chordata; class Actinopteri; order Cypriniformes; family Cyprinidae; genus Labeo; species Labeo calbasu. Next base: position 16,525 of record JAHKKF010513234.1, read on the forward strand.
AATAATGAAGCACACGTGACGCTCGCGGTTATTTTTCGGTTTCTGCGTTTCATTATATGACGACATAAACGCATGAACTTAATCTCCAGAATTGCTGTGAGAGTCACTTCTTGTAAATTTTACCATTTCATTTGAGAAAATTAGCATCATACCGTAGTGTATACACACAAAACTAACCGGCAACCTGTCAAAATAAAAGTACAGTTTAATGTAGGTGTTTAAATATTCCCATTTCTGGCAAATTTAATTAAACAATTAAATGCAGAGATTATAATAATAACAGAAATAACAGAAAAACTCTGTTTGTTTGGCAACAAATAAAAAGGTTTAATTTCCGTTTCATTAAAAATAAATAAATATTTAATGCCTGTATTTGATTATCAGAAAACTTAAAACACACAAGAATTTCTGAAAAAAAAAAAAAGAAAAAGATTGTAGGGCCCACATAACATATTCATTATTATTTTTACTGTTCTACAATGTTTACGTTAAAATAAATCTGTTAAGATTTTATGACAGCCACCATTTAAATGTTTGTATTTCAGAAAAACAAATTCGAGTAGAAATATAATTATGTAATTGTAACTTTATTAATCATTAGGGTCCAGTGTTGTTTTGGACCCCATTGACTTTCACTGTATGGGCAAACACAACTGAGGGAAAAAAAATAAAATAAAAATAAAAACATCTTCTGTTGTTTGTAAAATTATGAAATTCACACAATTCAACAGAAATTTATTAAGTTTAACAAAAAAAAATACATATTTAAGGCCCTGTCAAATACGTTTATTTTTTTCCCTCAAATTCAGTTTTATTTACCAAATTCTGTGTTTTGTATTAAATTTGTAATTTTCACTTTAATGGTTTAATTACATAATCATTGTACATAATTTTTATTGATTTATTTATTTATTTATTATTATTAATACTATTACAGTGATATTTAATCGCAAAATTTTGCGCCAAATTATGCTGCCCTACAAAAAAGCACAGCAAACCTTATTAAAAATAATTAAAAATGTGATTTTTATCAGAAAAATCTCAATTCAATTTGTTTTCCCAAACTGCACAGCCCTACAAAAAAAACAAACAAATCTTGCTTTGTAGTTTCAGTAAACCTTCACTAAACAAACTAACAGCTCAGCCAACTATCTTAGCAAAGCTAATTGATTTTTACTCAGGCGTAGAAGAGGAAATCTGCAATGACAATAGTTAGAAATAAATTCAGTGTTTACAAAATAGCAAGTATGAAACTGTTGTGCCAATGCTAAAGGAAGCATCATCCTAAAGACCGGAGAGGAGGTTTCACTCAAGACGACAGCACATTAAAATAAAGACAGAGATCATTTTGACTTATAGTCTGGAAAAGAGGTCCGTCTTTCTCTTACCCCGAACGCTAAAGTGAGCTCTGGTGAACCGGATCGCTTGGGACTGAGACCGCTGGGCCCTGCGTCTGAATATAATGATCCACTCACCATCGGCAGACAGCTAAACCCACTTGGGTGTAAAGTAAATTAAAAGAGCAATGTTGGCTGTACTTGCAGGGGATTACGGGGCGACCGGCACCGCCTCGGTGGCTCATCTCCACCGGACTCCCTAATACAGCGGGCTGTTTATTCAGGCTTTGGAGTTATTCCCCTGGAATTAAGCCCTGGTGCCCACCTGTCAATCACCCAGCCCCTGCTTCAGCCCATCTGAAGCCCCAAATGGTCACAGAAAAGCTCTTTTTGGCCGCTAAGGGCACCGGACCCGCCGAGGAAGATGTTCGCTTCGCTACGTCTAGAGTAGGCATTCAAACACTGGAGAAGATTTGGTAGCGAATTTCAAGACTTCATCTGCTTAACTCGAGACCGCAAGAAACACTGTGTAAATATGACTATAATATCAGCGTTTGTGTTCTCCGCCGCTTCTGTTTGATTCAAAACGCAACGTGACAGCAGGTGTGAGCGCGCGTGCATTCGTGCATGACTTATTCAGCAGCGGGTGATTAATGGCCACTTGGGTAGGCTCTCTGTTAATAAGGTGGGAGGTATGAAAATCGGATGTACCTGTTAATATTAGTTTTGACTAATGATTCCTCCTGTTAGTCAAGCTCAAAAGGGGTCTAATGAGGGTGACGTCTGGTTATTAATGAAGCAATACAATGTTTATCATGCAGCGCATTGCTAGCAAATGAATGGGTGTGAAATTTGATCTATTCCAGTGTAATTGAGGCACATCTATCTTTGGATTACATTCTTAGAGTTGGAATGAAGGGCTTGGGGAAAAGAGACGCTGAGGCGTTGATTAGTCTCGCTGGGTTATGACGGGAAGCCCATGCCTCTAATTCACCTTTCATTCATTACAACTCTATCCATCATGCTTAAAGCCATCAGCATTCAAAATGCAGCCCGTGAAAAGGAATCACAAACTTGTCACACCTTCCCTGCCCCTAATTTGTCATCAAGCGCAAATGTAGAAATGGACATGCAGCTTTTTATTTTTTTTATTTTTATTTTTTTAACTAGGATATATTGGGAGATTGTAATGTGTGCATAAACTGAGGCATCTATTAATTAATTCCCACATCCATTTGAACAGTTACACTGAATGGGACTACTCAGTTTTGCAAAAGGTCATTGGGCTCATTTTTTTTCTTTATTATTATTAATCAAAATATTTTTAATGCTATGTTTTCTAAATAGTGAAACTCTAAATATCTGTCAGTTGTTTAAAATGCTATTAATAAGTTTAGACAACTCTATTATCTAATCCTAACTATTAATGTACACTATGACAAATTAATATTATCCATGTTTTTAAATATTGTTCATAAAAAAGAGGAATAAAGTATCCAATACACAAAATAGAAAAATAAAATAAATAAAATAAAATAAAATAAAAAACATTCTAGTATGTTTAGACAACTCTATTATCTAATACTTAAAGCATAAAAAAATTGGGTAATGAGAACACAAAATTAAGTATCCAGTACACACAAAATAAAATAAAATAAAATAAAATAAAATACTCTAGTAAGTTTAGACAACTCTGTTATCTATTTCTAAATATTAATGTACATTATGAAAAAATATTATAATTAATGTTTTTTTTAAATATTAAATAGAAGGCATAATTAAGTTTCCAATTCACAAGAAAGAAATAAAATAAAATAAAATAAAATAAAATAAAATAAAATAAAATAAAATAAAATAAAATAAAATAAAATAAAATAAAATAAAATAAACACTCTAGTATTTTAGTAACTCTAGTAACTCTATTATCTAATTTTAAAAGTATAAAAAATGGGGAATGAGAATGCATAATTAAGTATCCAGTACACAAGAAATAAAATAAAATAAAATAAAATAAAATAAAATAAAATAAAATAAAATAAAATAAAATAAAATAAAATAAAAAAACACAAGTTTAGACATCTCTATTATCCAATTCTAAATATTGATGTACATTATGAAAAATGACTATATTTATATTTAATATACTATATTTAATTATTAAATAGAAAAAATAGGGGAATGAGAAGGCAAAATTAAGTTTCCAATTCACAAGAAATAAAATTAAAATAAAAAAAATAAAATAAAATGAAATAAAATAAAATAAAATAAAATAAAATAAAATAAAAAACACTCTAGTAAATTTAGACAACTCTGTTATCTAATTCTCTATATAGTAATGTACAAATTAATATTATTAATTGTAAATATTATTGTTTTTTTAGATATTAAGTTTAAAAAATGAAGAAATGAGAATGCACAATTGAAGTATAAAAAAATAAAATAAAATAAAATAAAATAAAATAAAATAAAATAAAATAAAATAAAATAAAATAAAATAAAATAAAATAAAACACTGTAGTAATGGCTAATGCATCAGTGCATTCAGATTCAATAAGTAAGTAAGTAAATACATTTAGACAACACATATTATATGCGAAAAAATCTAATACTGGCCAGTATAAACCAATACAGATAAAAATAAAATAAGTTAAATTAAAACAAAAATATATTTAAAATAATCAAGTAAGAAGAAGAAGAAGAAGAAGAAGAAGAAGAAATATTCACCAATAAACAATACATATGTGTTGTGCATCCTTTCCTCTTTTGCTACAATGCTGCACCCAATAAATTTTACAAACCTGTAAAATTTACAGATTTTTAGTTTGCTTCATTACATTCTACTCCAAACACTGGGGGGGATCCTCAGAATATATCACAGGCAGAGATATTTCCATATTCATATATTCAAGTGGTCTGTAACATATGGCCAATTTACACTTGCTTTCGTATGTGTCTTATTTATGTAAAGGCACATTGCATCTCTCTTCCCGAACAGGGCTCTTCATCACCTGTTCCAGGATGCTAATGAAAACTTTAAATCGCTTGATTTGGCACCGTGGTACGATTCTGTCTCAGTGACAAGGGTATGAAATTGAAACCCGGTCATCTGTTTAAATATCCCAGTTATTGTCAGATGCTAATGAAAACAATCTTTCACGGTTAAATTTGTGTGGAGAAATTACATTAAAAAACACATAAACCAAGAGGGCCTGACTGATGAAATGCACAAGATAGAGGAGAGGCAAGGAGAACGCTCCACAAAGTTCACCGCATTGCTGCCCGCCGTTCTTTTCCCGGTCTTATTGCTTCTCTGCGTCTGGGATCAGACCGAGTTTGATTTCTTCCCACTAGGAAAAACACTACAGCTGTTCTGCTTGCTTTCCCTCTGATGAATTCGGTTAATGACAATGAATTGCAGAAGCATATATATGCCAAAACAACTCTTGCTTCATTGGTTATACTCCTCAGTTCAGTAAACTTCTTAATCGTACAATTTTTCCAGAAGGTCCTGTGCGCTAAAAATTAAAAGGACCCTCAAGCTTGCTGTACACACACACACACAAAATTAATAAATGATATGGTGATGTGAGTGTGTCTACTGAATAGAGTCTATTTAGCTGAAAATTACATTAAAAAGGGAACAAAAGCTTTATGATTCAATCTTAATGCCATACATTTACATAACAAAGATCCCGAGAGCTTCACGCACAGGTGACTGTTCAGTTTTAAGGCCTCCGTTGCAAAGCGATCAGTCCCTGGTCGGCTATGGATTGTTTTCACCACAGAGCTGACGTCTGAAGCCATGACGTTTGCATGGATAATGACTTGCATCCAATTCAGAATAGGGCAGAGCAAAAGAAAACAGCGCTAACGCTTTATTTTAAGGACCACTTCTCACTTTTAACTGATTGCTTATTAGCATGCATGTGCCTAGTATATTTGCTGTTTATAAAGCACATATTATGCATAAATTATGCATTATAAACAATAAAATAACCACTGTCTCAGCATTTATTTGAAATAGAAATCTTTTGTAACATTAAAAATGTCTTCAATGTCACTTTTGATAATTTAACACATTCTAGCAAAATAAAAGGTTTTTTTTTTTTTCAATCTGACCTCAAACTTGTCTAGTCTTCGTTTGTTAGATATTAGCATTTTTTTGTCAATTATTGAATGAAAAGATTTAATCTTTAAAAGAAATGGACACTTTTATTAATAATTTCCATTTCTTTTTGATAATTTAACACATTCTAGCAAAATAAAAGATTTTTTTTTTTTTCAATCTGACCTCCAACTTGTCTAGTCTTTGTCTGTTAGATATTAGCCTTTTTTGTCAATTATTGAATGAAAAGATTTAATCTTTAAAAGAAATGGACACTTTTATTAATAATTTCTATTTCTTTTTGATAACTGAATGCATTCTAGCAAAATAAAATCCCAGTGACCATGTCTATTAAATATTTTGAAAGTCTTTTTTCTCAATTATCGATTGAAAAAAGTCACTTTTTTAAAAGGAATTAACACTTTTAATAATACTTCTTAACACTTTTGCTTTACAAGCACAAAATAAACGTTTCAAAAAACGTATTTAAAAAAGACATCTTTTGTAACATACTTCATGTAATTTCTGTTCGTTTTATTCTCTATTTTTTCCCCTCAATTATCGAGGAAATGACATTTCTAAAGAAACTGTTACTGTTATTAATACTTTTAGTTTGCAAGAATAAAATAACCACTGTTTCAAAAAACATATTTAAAAAAGAAACATTTTGTAATTAAATTCATTCAAAATAAAAGCATTAATTTCTTTTAAAAAAATCCTACTGACCATGTCTGTTAGATATTTTCAAAAAGTCTGTTTTTAGTCTTTTCTTTTATTAATAATAATATAAAAAATATATAAAATATTCTTAATATTTGTATTATTTTGCAAGAATAAAATAACCACTGTTTCAAAAAACATTTTGTAACATTATTAATGTTATTTCTATTACTTTTAAATAATTTAATGCATTCTAGCAAAATAAAAGTATTCATTTATTTAAAAATTCCACTGACCATGTCCGTTAGATATTTTTAAGTTTTTCTCAATTATTGATTGAAAAAC
>JAHKKF010513236.1:5268-16729 GCA_019740295.1 Labeo calbasu
GCGGAGCATAATTACAAATTGCGAAATTCTCAGAACAAAAAGGTTCTCAGAATGTCCAATATCTGTATTTATTTTATTGTTTTACAATTCTTTTTGTTTTCTTTAGGAATCCTGCAAGCATTTTATTTGTTATTGATATTAAGTAGATGCAATTCTTGAGTTCAGACCAAAATGATCTGACATGGTTACATTTGTAAACTTAAATTGTAAAGCAGGGTCTAAAAATATGTATGGTCTGTTTATAAAAGCTTACATTTTAAACATTTAATAACTAAAGAATCTTGCAAGCACTTTATTTTACCCCTTTACTCCTATGGCACAAAAAGTGATTCAATAACATTGAATGGTTTGCATATGGTGGTGTGTTATGTCCTAAAATTATGTTCTATTTATAAAATAAGAAATATTCCAATATATCGCCTTGTTTACAGTATCGCAATGTATTGCAACATTTCATATCGCAACCCCTGTATTGTGATACGTATCGTATCGTCTGTAATTTGGCTCAGAATCTCAGGTGAAAATCAGGTGAAAGTCATTTTGAGAATAAATTTGAATAAATCAAGTATGCATTCAAATAATTAGACATGCTAAAACACAGAATTTGATAACAGTAAAACATATGGTGAGAAAAAATAAAACATTTCATAGGGCCCTAAACTTGTCATTTTTGTTAAACCTTTATTAAATTGATGTTAAATTGTATAAGTTTCATGATTTTAATTAATTAGATATGCTCCTTGATTAATAAAATTTAATTTAACCATTAAAACGGAGTTGAGAAAAATTAAAACGGGAAAAAACGGAATAGGGCCCTTAAATACGATTGGAGTTTTTCGACATACCCTAACTGTCTTGAGCCAGAATACACAGAGTTCAGGGAAACTGCGTGTGTGCATTTTGGAAGTTCAAAATCGGGGCACCATATCAGTCCATTAGATGGAGAAAAATCCTGAAATGTTTTCCTCAAAAAAACACAATTTCTTTACGACTGAAGAAAGAAAGACATGAACATTTTGGATGACAAGGGGGTGAGTACATTATCTGTAAATTGTTGTTCTGGACATGGACTTTTCCTTTAAACAAGGCCACCTTTGATCCACCAGTGTGATTATGAATGGAAACAACAGATAAAAGATTCAAGTTCTGACTTGTTTTGTCTACGCTGGACTAGCGTCCAGTCTCAGTTACATAAATAATAAGACTGTCCTGCATTTGATCTCATCCAGCGTAACTCACCATTTTGATATGAATAAAAGCTACGTCTCACTGCGTCCCGATTAAATAAACAAACCCACATCCCAACAACTTCTCTGCCAGTGAAGTGCTACAAAAAAAACAAACCACCACCAGGTGGACAAACAAACATCCCGTCAAAAACAGGAAAACGCACAAGCGGGTGAGAGGAGAATGTGTATCACAACCAGATAAACAGGGAAGCAAATCATACTCGGGCATATGTTTATCCTGGGAGAGAAACGCAGAGAACGAGCTAAGAGATATTAACTCAGACGTGTGCGCCAAGCATCAACCCTCCGCAGATGGTGGAGGTATAGTAATAATGCCAGTGAGATTGCCTTTGCCACTCAACGCCAGGCACCGGCGATAACAATCATGTTTGTGGAACATTCTGTCATCAAGTCCTGCAGGCGCTTGCTCTTTCTCTCTGTCTAGCTCACTCTTTCTCTCTCCTCCGCTCACACACATAAAAATGCGTGCAAACATATAAAAGATACGTTAATATACACATACGCAGGTATTCACAACACTAGGGCACGCTTTGTATGTGCTCATTCTGGTTCACAGGTGGTTGACAATGTTATTGGTCGAGTCAAATGGGGTTTAATTATTGATGTCTATGTTCTGTCAGAGCAAACACTTATGATATTTACAATATGTCAGTACTTACGTCATTACATCACAACACAGGAAGGGTTCTGAGACTATTTAACTGGGCATTGTTTATTCTTTGCAATATGTAATAATAGTATACAAAATTTGCTTGCTTACAAAAAATGCTGAATTTTTTAAACAGATTTTTGGACCCCGCTGAATGTGTATTTTAAGAAGCAAGGTCCTTTTTATTTTGTAAATTGTATATTATAAACATTACATGTAATATAATGCACTAGTTATATACTGATCTCTGTGTAAAAAAAAAAAAAAAAAGAAAAAAAAAAAGATGTTTACCTTATTATGGACTGAATTATGAAACTATGAAAACCCATCTGTTTGTTGATTCTGGAAAGTGTCTAAAAAAGCTTTCAAGTTTCTTAAAGCTGTTATGTCGGGAAGGATTTCAGAGCTGGCAACTGTCGATAAGGAACAAACACTTGCAAATCCCATAATTAGAAAAAGTAAGCTTGACAGTCCTCATCCACAATTTTACAGTTCTCTCTGCTTATGTGAAATATGCAAGAGTTTGCAGCCAAGCCTGTTAAAAGATAACCTTGCAAAATTTGTCTGGCAACCTCTAGTGGTGGTTTCATAATCAGTCAAACAGCGCCCTCAACAGGCCTATGAGAATAGTACTATTCTGATTCCATTCTAGTTTGCTCAAAAGCAACCATATACACATATATATACACTACCAGTCAGAAGTTTTTGAACAGTAAGATTTTTAATGTTTTTAACGAAGTCTCTTCTGCTCACCAAGCCTGCATTTATTTGATACAAAATACAGCAAAAACATTATTTTTTAAAAATATTTTTACTATTTTAAATAACTGTTTTCTATTTGAATATATTTTAAAATCTAATTTATTCCTGTGATTCAAAACTGGTCCCGGTCACTTGATCCTTCAGAAACCATTCTAATATTCTGATTTGCTTTTCAAAAAACATTAATTATTATAATGTCGAAAACAGCTGAGTAGAATTTTTTTGATGAATATAAAGTTCAGAAGAACAGCATTTATCTGAAACAGAAATCTTTTGTAACATAATAAATCGTTATCATCACTTCTGATCAATTTAAAGCATCCTTGCTAAATAAAAGTATTAATTTCTATAATTTCTTTCCAAAAGAAAAAAAAATTATAAAGATGTCAAGCTTTTGAATGCTATAGTGTATAATGTTACAAAAGTGTTTTATTTCAGATAAATGCTGATCTTTAAATCTTTCTATTCATCAAAGAATCCTGAAAAAAAAAAAATTACTGTTTGAAATATTGATAATAATAATTTAAAAAAAAAATACACAAAAAATCTGTAGTGTAGAAAAAAAGACAGAAAATAAAGTGGGTTGAACTATCCCACTTTAATGAAACCTAGGACAGGTTAGAGCCAAAAAACAAACTCACCTCCTCAATCATGGTGTCTATAGTGTCAGACAGCTCGGTTTTAGTGGCCTCACTAGCCACCATGTTCCTCAGCCTTAGACAATACTCCCTCAACTGTAACACACACACACACACACACAAAAAAAATGCAAATTACAAGTCACAAAAAAATAAATAAATAAATAGAAGAAATGGATAATGCTAAATAACGTCTCTAATTATGTTATATATCAGATATGTTATAACACATATTATACACCACTGTATCTGGCTTACCTACAATATTTTGTAATATAACCCCAGAGTAAACAAATTTTGAAAGGCATTGCCTTTGAAAGGCAATGTAAGCATTATATTATGAATATAATAATTTCTTATTCCATAAGACTCTGACCTTAGCCATGAAATTCAGCAGAAACAAATTCAAATATAAATATTAGATAAAAAAAATGTGAAAATGTTGCCTTGCACCAAAATTGCTCAAATGAAAACTTGATATAAAAATAAATAAAAGCTTACAGACATAAAACAAAAATGGCAAAAGCACATAACAAAATAACAAAAAATATAAAAATAAAAACTAATTCAATATTAATAAATAATATGAAAGTATAAAAGTAATTTTAAAATAACACTGTTGCCTTTGATTCATCTTTTCTGGCACATTATCTCATATTTGTTCTAGTTCTTCATTAAATGTCACACAGACGGAAACTGCCATCTTCCTCATTTATCTAAAAGACAAGGGAAGCGACCTTAGTGACTTTATCCTCTGCTTATCCGATGACTCAAAGAGCGTTTCTGTGATGGAGCCACCGGCTCATACGCAGCCACTAAATCCTCGTTCAGTAAATGTCAACATGAAAGCTTGAGGGGATACATGGCGCTGCAGACCGAGAGTTGCTTTCAAGGGCTGAGCGTAGCTCACCTTATGATTGAGGATATCGTTCATTCTACGGGACGCCTCGGAGCTGTGAGACTCGGGGAAGCACTTCTTAGGGATGACACCGTATTTTTCTGAAAAACATATAGTGGATTAAATGTAACTATTATATTAAAACCATTTTTGGTATGAAGTGAACAGATGGTGATAATTGAATATGAATAAATGTGAGTTTAGTTCAATGCAAAAGAGCTAAACTGACCAATAAGATTAACCAGCATATCCCACTGTCCGCCATCATTGGTAGGATTTGATAGCAGGAACTGAACCAATCTGCCATCTACTGACTCCTTCCGTTGGGCTGTCTCCACACAGGCATGCAGAAAGTAATAGCATCTCTCTACCTGAGGCAAAAACAGACAATCAGGGGGTGTGTACCACAGTGGGCCACAAACATCCAGGGAACACAATACATCTTACACAAAAAGAGGCTTTACTGCACTTTTACTATTAACACAATGAGAGCAAATGATAGACAGCAAAAACAACACAGCAGAATTACAACCTCAGAACCTGATGCAAATAAATACAGTTCATTCTCAGATTAAACAGCGTTTTTGAAAATGCAAACCTGGAGGAATGATAATGCTGTCTTACCTTGTCCCAGAAAAAAAGATAAGACTGACTGAATTCAAATTCTTCAATGTTAAATTTCTTCATAAATGGAAGACGCATGACATTGAGGCAGGAGAAGATCCAACATCTCCCTGATGGGGGGAAAAAAAAACAAGCACAGACAGTGAGGTCCGGTCAAACCTGACAAGGAACTACTTTAACAGTATTTTTTAAGGCATTTGGACTCTTTTCAGACTATGATGATGCATTTACGCAATAATTAAAGGATAATTCCACACAAACATCAAAAAAAAAACAAAAGTTTAAAAAACCTTACCATGAAAAGTTTTTACAGGTTTGTCAACATTTGGTGGTTCACATACCCATGTAAGGTCTCTCTCAAAGTTTTTAAAGCATTTTATTTATTTATTTTTTTTAGTGCATGATTTTCCATAGTCTGGTAAGTGCTATTTTCAGGCTTATCACATCCCTAACAGTACATATTCCGAATAAACAGACACATCAGTTCTGTGAAGAGCCATTGGTTCTCTATTTGTTGGTATTATTACGTCTGGTTTGTGCATTTTAATTTGCAGAAATCCTACAAAGCATATAGTCTCTCAAAAACTGTGTCATTTTTTTTTGGTCAAATCCATAGTGCATGATTATTTTTAACATAGAAAACTTGTGCATAGACTCTATCAACAAGGGTTTATTAAAATATAAACAGATGGTTTGGTATATTGGTAACACATACATTCTCTAAGTATTTATATGTCACATCCATAACACTGGACTTGCCCTTAACATTAATAGTAAGATTTTTTTTATGTTTTTTTAAATTAGTCTTCTGCTCACCAAGCCAGCATTTATTTGTTACAAAGAACAGCAAAAACAGTAACATTTTGAAATATTGAAATAAGTTTTAAAATGTAATTCATTCATGTGACTTCAAAGCTGAATTTTTAGCACCATTACTCCAGTCACTGATTTCTGTAGGATCATTTCTAATACTCTAATTTGCTGCTCAAAAACCATATATTATTATTATTATTATTATTATTATTATTATTATTATTATTATTATTATTATTATTATTATGTTGAAAACAGATGAGTAGAATTTATTTTAGGTTTCTTTGATGAACAGAATGCTCAGAAGAACAGCATCAATCTGAAACAGAAATCTTTTGTAACATTATAAATGTCTTTACCATTACTTCTGATCAATTTAAAGCATCCTATATTGATAAAAATTAAAAAAAAATGTTTCTTTAACAGCAATTCGGCATATTAGAATGATTTCTGAAGGATCATGTGACACTGAAGACCAGGGTACTGATGCTGAAAATTTAGATTTGATCACAGGAATAAATTACATTTTAAAATATTTTCAAATAGAGAACAGTTATTTTAAATAGCAAAAACATTTCACAATATTACTGATTTTGCTGTATTTTGGATCAAATAAATGCTTGGTGAGCAGAAGAGACTTATTTAAAAAACATAAAAAATCTTTTGACTGGTAGTGTATATTACAAAGAAATTATAAAAATGATAAAAATTATATTTATATTTTATAACAAGAAATTATAAAAATTACATAAAATATTTATACACTTTTAACATTTTTATTTAAAAAATGCTAATATTTTATATATATATATTATTAGTGTATTTTTTTCTTTTGCTGTTGAAGCAAATGGGAATGCAGAATAATACTTAACACTGCATATGTTACGCAAATATTCTTCGCATGTACTTTTATAAAAGTTTATTCTATCGTTTACTTTCTTGTTTCAAACACAGAAATACACATATGAAATTTAGTTGTGCACCAAATAATAATTTTTGTTGTTTTGCTGATGCGGAGTCTTGTACTTCATTGAGCAAAACCACAAATTTTCAATTCCTATTATTTAACTGAAAGCATTTTCTGGACCATTAATATGACTGACTCTTTCATCTCATGTGGGCCTAGATTATTTTACAGAATATCTGTCAGGTGTACTATTCACCTGTAAAACTTTACATCTCAGTTTTCCTCACAATGTAGGTACCTGAGTTTTTCTGGTTGGTGACAGGTTTGCCCTCTGTGGGAATGCTGTGCTGGAAGACGTGTACTGTGTCCTGGACCGTCTGCCGATGCAGACACACCTCTAAGGGATCAATGCAAGTCGAGACGTTCTGGGCGAGCAGATATCGTGGCTCCGAGCGGAAGCGCTTGACAAAAGCTGATGCTTTCTCCTGACTCAGGCCTGGGCAACAAACACAAAACAAGAGCTCTCAATTTACAGATCAGGGTGGACAGTGACAGGGTGTGATACTGTGACTTCAAACTTTCAATGATAAATTTCATAATCATTAATGCTGAGAAATTCTGACTTTCTTTTTTTCCATCTGACACACAAGAGTTTGACACTATACAGTGTCAGATTCTGCCTGCAATGATTGACAGCCAGCTCTCTGACTTCAGTTTGACTCCATTCATTGTTTCTGTAGTTTGCCGGTGTTTAGCTTATCCTTTACATAACAAACCTTTCCATTTCAAATGATTACACTTAAGCACTCGTTTTAACCCATTCAAAGCGTCACCCCAGTGATTTAACTCGAGCATAAGCGATCAAAAGTTAAAAGTCGACCTCGCACCTTTGCTTAGTCACTTTCAGCTGTAGTAGTAAACAGCTCGGGCTAGTTAGCCACACAATGCTACTCCATTCACATCAACAATTGTGAAGCTCTGAGCCCTCAGCCCGCACATACGAGCTGCGAGAGTCAATATTTACACATACGCACCACTGTCCATGTTTGCAGGTGAGGAGAGGAGGTGTTGGAGTCTGATTTGTAGGTCTTTGTTTATTTCATTCGCCGACAGCCAGTCAGTCCGTGCGGAATTCCGGAAACAGGAAATTCAGCGAAATCGCGTGTCTTTCTGTCGAGGTTGCCATATCTGGGGAAAACCCTCCTTTCTGGAGCTTAAGTGGAGGATGTGTGGTAAAGTGGTCTTTTGATAAATACCGTGGTATTTACGTGGTACTCCAGGTTACATTTCACGAATAGGGTACAAAGCATTACCTGAAGCTCTTAAACGATTAGGTACAATGTATTTTCCTTTTCAACGGCAGTGAATATTTTTCCAGGCATTATCATTGTTAAACATCCCCATCCCTGGTGAAAAAAACAGCATATGTTGGTAGGTATGTTTTGATGCTGGTTTAAGCTGGTCCATAACTGGTTTAAGCTGGTCCTTTGCTGGTTTATGCTGGTCCTTTGCTGGTTTAAATCATACCTAACCAGCATCCCAGCATCAAAACATATCTACCAGCATATGCTGTTTTTTTCACCAGGGATACCAAATGCAAGCAGCTACAGTGAAAGACAAAATTAAAATAATTATTTACAAACAAAAAACCTACTTATAATCAAAATATCTCCTTTATGTTGAACTTGTATTACACGAAAGTTCAGCATAAAGGAGGTTCTTAACCTTAATAAAATGTTGATTGTCAACTTAAAGCTGTCAAACAGAATTTAATATGATCTGTTTTATTTTCTGCTCATTTTATTTTGCTATTTTTGCAAACTTGATTTTGAGGTTTTATAGCAATAAAGGTCTAATTTATATAGAAAATAACACTAGAATGGGTACCAGGGTAGACATTTTAACCCAAATTAATAGTGTTTTCACTATGCATCATCAATGGGACATATTGGCGGCACTGAACATAAACAATGCCACTGTTTCGAATGTAACTTGCAAATTTAGCTGATTATTGCTGGTGAAAATGGTCAATTATTGTCATGTTTTGGCCTGTACTATGCGGTCGGACCAGAAAAACATTTGGAGTAATATAGACTGACAAAAGTTATAACAAATCAAGGAGAAGAGTGCAAAAAAACTGTCTGAGGAACAAAAGGCATTTGTGGTTGGCCAAACTAAACCAGGATTTCCAGGGCAAGATTCTTGACAACATTTATGTTTGTTCTTATCATTTCCGGTCAGTTAGGTAAAATAAATAGACTAATATCTTAATTAATACTGCTTGTACATTACATTAATCTTTACCACATATTAACTTTAGTTTGTCAAAATATTGCACCCTTCCCTAAGTCCTTCTCTATATGATTTAGCAGCTTCCACAAGTTTTTTCCATGGTTAGACAGCATAAATTAGCAGAACAACATGTTCAGTAGTACTTGAATGGGTACCGGGGTGTTTTCACCAATCGGCCATATTGGTGGCACTGAACATAAACAACGCCACTGAACCAAACAGAACCGCAAATTCTGCTAATTGTTGCTGCTGAAAATGGTCAATTATTGTCATGTTTTGGGCTGTACTAATCGGTCAGACCAGGAAAAACATTTGGAGTACTATAGACTGTCAAAAGTTATGATTTAGTAGCTTCCACATGTTTTTTATGTGGTTTAGACAGCATAATTTAGCAGAACAAATTATTGAGTAGTATATTAACCATGCAATCCATGCTGTTGTTTACATCCGAGTATCTCCAATATGGCCGCGTATTTGGGTAACTGACCAAACCGTGACATAAGTGCAAACCCTCTATTTGGTCATTCAGCAGGGATTAGCTAGTTTGGGGCCAAATTTCATTTTGTAGTATCTGACAAAAGGACAAAAAAAATCAATATTTTATCATTGTCAGACTTAAATGGCTGAACTTAAATAGAGAAGGACTTAGTAAGCAGGAAAGGATGCAATATTTTGTCAAACTAAAGTTAGTAGGTGGTAAAGATATGTACGAGCAGTATTAATTAAGATATTAGCCTGATATTTCACCTACCTGACCAGAAATAATGAGAACAAACACAAATGTTTTCAAGATTCTTGTCCTGGAAATCCTGGTTCAGTTTGGCCAACCTCAAACACCTTTTGTTCCTCAGACAGTTTTTTGCACTCTTCTCCTTGAACTTTTGACAGTCTATAGTACTTCAAATGTTTTTTCTGGTCCAACCGATTAGTACAGCCCAAAACATGACAATAATTGATCATTTTCAGCAGCAATAATCAGCGAAATTTGCGGGTTCCATTAGGTTCAGTGGCTTTGTTTACATTCAGTGCTGCCAATATGGCCGACTGATGATGTGATTTTGCACATTTATTCATTTGAGATACTTTATCCAAAGCGCTTTACAAATGTTTAATGGCATATGCTTTTTTTAGTGTGTTTCCTTTGAGTCCAACCTATGATAGTGATGTATCAAGCATCATTGTTACACATTGATAATTAGTCTTGTTAACGTGTCCTTGTGTATTTAATCCTTCCTGTTTCCACTTGATTTTATGTTAGCCCATATCCTTCTTTGACATTTCTTCGGGGAGTCATTTCTTTTTAATTTTGTTGTTTATGGTCTTACTGGATTCTTGACTTGCCTTGTTTAATAAAACAAGCTTTAACAAAATCCTTAATCTTTCCTCTCTAGACTCTAATTTGTGACATTATGGTCATTATGTTGTGTTATGCTGCCATGGTACTTTTTTTTTTGTTTGTGTGTTGAGAAATCTTAGTATTTTGCCAATTGTTATGACTACAGTCCTAGTTTCTTTGGTGATGTTTTTTTTCCTAATTACATTTCAGACTTTGCTCTGAAAGTAGCCTATAATTTCCTTTGACTTTGGACATGTGTGGGATCTGTAATATAGGTGTGTGCCACTTAAGTCTTAAGTCTCAGTCTTATTTCAGTAAGCCAAAAGAAAATAAGGTTTAAGTTCACTCAGATGTAACATTAACAACATGATATCTGCAGCAGATTCTCAAATCATTAAACCAAGCAAACTAGGACTGTCTTTCAGATGAGTTTATATGAAAGTTTATAAAAAGATACAAAAGAAAGAAAAGAAATGTCCTCTCGCATTCAGCTGCTTTAATTTTCACAAAATTACTTAACGTGTAAATATGTTTTAACATAAAAAATCAACTAGGACATAAACTGAACAAGTTTCACAGGCATTTGCCAACCAGAAATGGAACAATGAGTCGCTGAACAAAGCTCAATCTCAAAAGTCAAAATGAGTTTCTTGTGTAGTCAGCAGCTGCTTCAAGAACTACAGTGAGTGCATCTCATCTTCATGGACTGCACCATATTTGCCACTTCTTCCATTAAGATGAGATGTTTCCATAGGCGTAGCTAGCCTTCCCCTGGCCACAGGTTGGAAATTAATGGGAGCTTTTGACAAAAAATGCCACCAAAATGCTCCTGCACAGTAAACTAAATCTATTACGACTTTCGCAATAGTAAATGGTTCTCTCTGTGAATGCGCCTTTGAATCACTGATTCACACGATTCGTTCAAACGTGATATATATTGTGACGAGTCAGCTGCCTCCCCCCTAATTATCATCGTCACCCCATCCGTAATCGCCGCCCTTCGCCAGGCTCCCGACGGGAGTGGGCGTGCGAGAGAGAAGGGGCGCGGAAACAGCCAGGTCTGGCGGCGTGTGATGAGGCACACCTGATGTGATTGAAGCCTCTCCTCGGGAGACCGGTCTCATCCCCGTGCATGCACGCTGGTGTCCTCGTGGGTCCAGGAAGGGAGCGTAGAGGGATCGAGCGCCGCCGAAATGATGGACGAGCTGCCGGACCCGCGGTCCAGACGTGAAGCCGCACCCAGACGGCTGCGGGCTAGGATGCCGGGCCGATTTACCCGCCTCAGGAAGTGC
>JAHKKF010513237.1:0-21206 GCA_019740295.1 Labeo calbasu
TTTATTAGTACTAATTAAGCACATATTAATGCCTTATTCTACATGACCTTATTCTACATCCCTAATCCTACCCAATACCTAAACTTAACAACTACCTTGCTAACTATTAATAAGTCATAAGTAATAGTGAATAGGTGTACCCTATTCTAAAGTGTTACCAACTAGTTTTAGTAACACTTTATTTTAGTGTTACACATTACATTTACTTATTATTGTAATAACAATAAATTATGCGTAATTACATACAACTAACCCTATATCTTTACCCTAACCATACATGTAGTTAACTATTATTACTTAGTACTTAAATGTAAAATTACACTGTAACAAGGACACTGTAAAATAGGGTTACCGAGTTGTAACCAATTGTAACCACGTTTTGTTTTTTGTTTGTTTGTTTTTTTTTAAATCATGTGCCCATTCTTGTACAAGTCTACATACATGTTTTTTATATGTACTTAAAAAAAAAAAAAAAAAACGGCCTGTAATTGCATTTGTATTTAATTTCTGTAATTACATTTATAATAACACTGTTGACCCACCCTTAAACCTGACCATACCACCAAACCTGTCCCTAACCCACCGTATCCCACCTCAATAGCAGCAAGTGTTTTGCAATGAAATCTTTTACCCTGGATGACAAAACCTGTCATAAGGGTCAATTTTTCGAAACTGAGATTTATACATCATATAAATAAGCTTTCCACTGATGTATGATTTGTTATGATAGGACAATATTTGGCCAAGATATAACTATTTGAAAATCTGGAATCTGAGAGTGGAAAAAAAACTAAATATTGAGAAAAATGAAGTTCTTAACAATGCATACTAATCAAAAATTACGTTTTGATGAATTTATGGTAAGAAATGTACAAAATATCTTAATGGAACATGATCTTTACTAATATCCTAATGATTTTTAGCATAAAAGAAAAAAATATATATAATTCTGACCCATACAATGTATTTTAGACTATTGTTACAAATATACCCGTGCTGCTAAAGTCTGGTTTTGTAGTCCAGGGTCACATATGAACACAATAAGTACATTGTATTTATTTTGTCATGCAAGTACATAGTATTCAAGGCCACCTAATATAAAGTGGGACCAGAATAACTTTCCCTTCCCCTTCTCTGGTGTTTACCGACGCAAGGACAACCTGTCACTTCCATGAGAACACAGCAAAAGCAAGCAACAGCAATTCAATCAATTCCTAATGGTCAAAGTCAAGTCCCGCCCTACATTTTTTTCTTGTTCAGGAAGCAGTTTCACTTGGAAATAGTCTACCGAAACTGATAATAACAACTGGATTTCCCAAAATGTTATCAAATTTATACTTGGGACTGTTTAGATCACCACACGCATTTGCTTGTAACAGAGAGAGCAGCGTATAGGCCCATGTGCACGTGTAAGCAACACGTACGCAGGCGAACATTGACGAAATGCTTCATTTTAATACCAATTACACGTGCGACTCCGCAAAATACGTAAATAATGCGAGCGCCGCTCGGGCCTGAAGTGCTGCATTAAATGCAGAGAGGGGGCTGAGGGCAAGAGTAGTCAATATGAAGTAGCAGAGACCAAACCCCCACACCTCATTACGCCAATTGTGAATGTTAATTCTAGTGGCTTTATTAGTTCGAATTAGGCAGCGAGAGAGAGACTTGCTCTTTCATTGTTCATTACCGTGTTTGCCTGCGCCTTGTAACTTGCAGTCACCGAATGGTCAGAAGAAGGAGGGAGGGGGTGCGGGGTGGGGGGGTCTGCGGTACGTCTGAGTGACTATTGTCTAAATCGTAATTATATTTTTATTATAAGCAAGCTCCGGGCTTGCGAGTCTATACAAAGCAATTTCCAATAAAGAGCGCTACAGGCAGAAAGTGTTTACATACAAAATGGTAAGAATACACTAACAGCGTTTGGTGTTAATAAGCTATAATCACTCACCTAATTTAATCTGGTTGCCATGGAAAACAAATGACACTTGAGGTCTAAGAGAACACGGGAGGAACTGCGCGCGAGCGCCGTAGGTGTGTCTCGCTTTTAATGAGAAATTAGAAAAGATTGGTAACACCTCCCTGTCTTTCCGGTGTAACGTGCAAGCACCTGCCCCGTTCGCTTTGTACGGGCGGATAGGTGTGTGCGAGCGAGGGGTGCGGGACGGCCGCCCGTGCTGTCAGCGTAGCTGTGCTCCTCAGAAATAGAAAATTGAGTGGGAATTGGCCTAATTGTACGGAATGATTGATGCCAGTGGAAACCGCATTAAAAACACGAACTGTTCCCCCTGTTAGCCACACACGCCATTCTCCGAACAAATTTACTCCCCAGACAACGAGAGCCTGTGCTTTTAACTGCACACGAGAGAGCAGAAGGGCTCTCTAGCTAACCATGGGAGCATGCATTTACAGAATAAGGGAATCCAAGCACAGGCCAAGTCGATAAGGGGGGCACCTGCCGCGCGTGTGTGAGAGTGTGTGCGCATTTGGTTGCCTCTCTGATGGACGGATGCGAGCGCGGGTGAACGTCCGTCTCTGTTGCTCTGTTGTTCGGAGCGGTGTGTGATGAAAGGTGAGTGATGATAATCAAAATCAAACCTCCCACCCACACACATACAGACGGGGTCTAATAAGTGGAGGTTTATTCACGGCACACAACACATGCGAGGACGCTTTGTTTAATAAATTGCGGATATATGGCGAACATCTGGATGTCCACGTTTTAAGTATCCGTCCTCCACCGCTGAGAAGTGAGGGTTGCGCTCTAATATAACAGTTTAGCGCTATATCTCTTTAGGTGGCAGGAACAGCCCCTGCACGGAGCCGCTGATGGCTGGAGAAATAGTATAATTGCATAATGTGGCGATTTAAGTTGTATGCATTAAAGATCGCCCCCTCTCCCTAGGGACCTGAGCTTAATTTACCCATGATTCTTAGCTTCAGACTGCGTCGTGCACTCAGAAGCACTTTGATGCTTGATTGTTTTGGTCCTTGATTTTGTTGTCCATATTATGGATGCATGATATGTTAGTGCCGTATTGGTTATCGGGTTGGTTGATTATTTTTGTTCATGAATATTTGATATAGGCTACCATAGAAAAAGTTTAGAGTCTGTAAGTTTTTTTTGTGAAAGAAGTCTTTCATGCTCACCAGGGCTGCTTGTATTTGATCAGATAATGCCGTGAAAATAATAACACTGTAAAATAATATTACAATTAAAAAAACTGTTAGTAACTCTGTTTTAGTAGTTTTTAAAATGTATTCCTGTGATGGCAAAGTTGAATTTTCAGCAGCCATTACTCCACACTTCAGTGTCACATGATCCTTCAGAAATCATTCTAATATGCTGATTTGCTGCTCATAAAACATTTCTTATTATCAGTTTTGAAAACTGTTTTTTTGTGAATTGTCATACATTTTGTTTGGTAAATAAAAAGTTCAAAAGAACAGCATTTACTTAAAACAGACTTTGTAACATTAGAACGTTTATTTAATTTAATGCATCCTTGCTAAATAAAAAAAAAAAAGATATTTGTAGTGCATAACAGTTGATACTGAATGTTAAATTGTGCATGTTTATATATTATACATTTACATATATTTGCTACTGCTTCACTTTTTTTAAAGTTAATCTTAAAAACCACATGAAGATGCAAAAACAGATTTTTTCAAAAATCTTTTTTTTTTTTTACATGTCTTATTCTGCATTCCAAGTAATATCAATCAAACTGCAGTTGGGTTGTTTTGATTATATAATAATAATAATAATAACAATAATAATAACTAAAAAAAAATATAGCTAACTAACAATAAAAACAGGGTAACACAATAACAAACATGATTTATGAAAGTTATCAGTTCTTCACATTAGGTGTTAACAGTATTTTTTGGCACATCTTAAAATTATCAATTTTTCTTACTGCGTATTGTAATCTTGTGATGCCTAAAGCACTGATTTTTTTGGTAATTTAATTATAATTTAGTTTGAACAAATAATATACCATTTTAATATCAGTCATTTTAGTTTTTTTTTTTTTTTGGAGCATAAAAATAATTATCTGCTTATTGATATCAATCAGGATTTTCATATTGTGCATCCTCTCATTGCATAATGATGTTCTAATGGAGTTTGTGCATAATCTGAGTTTGTTTTCAACTACTCTGTAACAATAGATGTTCTGCACCGACATCGCTCTGGCTTGAAAACTCACATTGTGACCGCTGCGTGTCCTCCAACAGCCCACTGGACTCGGTTTCCTCTGCCTTTTTATTTAAGAGAGAGAAAAGCTCATGTTAATCTTATTGGCCCCGCAGATCTGAATCTGGACGCAACACATGGGCAGATGTGAGGTTTGTTAAGAGAATGAAAAACAGTCTGCGAGAAAAAAAGGACGAGGTGCAAGATAAAAGGAAAAAACAGCAATGGTCCTTTTGACCGTGATTGTGGTTTCCCTCCATCACCCTCCGCGCAGATGCCTATCAGTATCCACGCTCGCGCTATGCGTACTGTCTGCCGTGGAAGCAATATACACCAATGCCATTCGCCACATTTTCATAATTATTATTTCCAGGGGAGTCATTGGGGTCTTCTATAAGGAAATGTAAGTGATGGGCATTTAAAATGGCTTTTAAATCATGCAGGAGAGTGGGGGCCCTTTCAGAAATAATTGTGTCAAACAGCTTTTTCACCTTTTGCGAATCAATATGCACACTTATTCATAAACTGACGACTATCCATCAAAAGGCAGCGCTGCTTTTTAATATACATCCTTGCATTTTAATGGGCTACTTTAGCAACAATGCCGCAGACAACAATATGAGAGCGTGTTATATTCCCTGCAAAATCGGTGATCCTGAATCTTTGGCAGGCAAGCATGCTCAGACTAGCTACACCTCATCTCTATTTCACCTTTGTTTGCACAAAACACACACGTTTGTTTGTTTTTTTTTATATCATAGTGGGACTTTCCATTGACTTAATGTTATTTTCTATCCTAAGCCTAACCCTCACACAAACCTTTTTGCATTTTCATTAAGACATTATTTAGTATGTTTATTAAGCCTTTTTTCTCATGGGGACAGTTGACTGGTGATCTCAGATTTTACAGTCCTTGTGAGAACATTTGTTTGCAACGATGCAGGTGAAACCTGACCCGCACACGCACACACTTGCATGTGTAACATTGTGTGTGCATCTGTGTAGTTTTCTTAATGCTGTTTCTTTAAACCCTCAGATGATGCTGTTCTCGTGCATTTCTTGTGTCCTTTCAGCATTCACAAACTCGTCATTCATCTATTTCTGCAATTAAGCCTCTAAACAGGAGTAAAAAAAAGAGGTAGTCTATTCATTTACTTTTTCATTAAAATTATAGGCACACATGGAGCTTTGGGGTTTATGTATTAAATAATGCATCATTTCATAATTATATAGAACATATAGATTTCTTAAATGGGATACTAGGCAAAATGGTGACTTTAATTAGATCAGTGTGTAAAATATCTCCAGGGTTTGATGAAACAATGTTAAGGATCTTGCCAAAGATGTAATATATGTTCAAACAGATAATGAATCACAAATAGGTTCTTATTTTACCTTTTTTCTCTTTTTTTGTCTTGTGCTGAAACATCCCATTATGTATTTATTAAATTTCGTAATTGCATTTAAAATAGCATCCAGGGAGCGCATGTTTGCCTGCTAACTATGACAAGCTGTATTGTTATTGGAGTCGTAAACTTCAATTAGCGAAAACTGGAAGTCGGTGGACTTCAGAAACGTGTTGATTTGTGGAGAAATTGCGCTTTGAAGGCAACGGGAGAATGCAGACGCATCCACCTACGGTTGATAAACAGTCTAAGAAGGTCATTGATATTAAAGCAGAGTTTCAGTAAGATTATTCTCGGCTGTTTAAGAGCACTTGGCAGAGCAGAGAAAAGGGAAATGCTGCGTCTCCGGCAAGTGCAATAATAGGAGAATTAAAACTGCTCCAAAACGCATGACTTTGCCAAGCAAACAATGCCTGCAGTCTTTTTGAAAATTACAGCGGCTAATTTGAAATGAAACACAAACAGTTTCGTGTTTGTTTCGAACCTCTATTATGATTCTTTGCATAGACGACCCCCGCCCCCACCCCTCCTTGCTATATATAAAGTATGTAAATGCTAGCTGCAGCAGTCAAATACATCAATGAAAGTTGACAGCTGAATTATTAGCATAGCTGAAAGCATCAGTCTTTTGTTTTAACCCAAGAATGGAGCATTTTTAAAACTCACAATGGCTCTAATCAAATTCTCAAGGTTGTTCAGTTTAGCATTGTATTAGTTTAATAGTTTCTGGTTCGCCGTTGACGTTAATGACACATTCCTATGTAAATATAATGTGCCTCTGAAAAGCCATCAAAACATTTTAAGGTTCAATGAATGCGGTTTCATTTCACTGTGCTTTTTTTCCCTCCCCCCACTGAACGAGAAATCTCTTTTTATTTAGCAATCTCTTCTGCACTTACAGAAATAATAAGACGACTGGATTGATTAATGAAGAGTTTTAAAGACTGATGCAAAGCGTTTTTGCAAATAACTTTGGGAAAATAGCAGTCTGGATGGAGGAGACGAGTCTGTCCCTTCGCTCCACCTCGCGCTCGCCCTGCTTTCGCTGCCAGAGATTGACTAACCCCAGCACCCCTCGAACCCCCAGCATCCTCCCCTGTGTGACTGTGGAGGCCTTTGGCAAACATTCAGACTCCATCATCAAGAGATGATAAAATGGCATATATTCTCACTCGTCAGAGACTGATGAAACCATTTAGAGTAATATACTGGAATACATCAAAGGATCTTGCTTTGCCGGCGCCTCCTAGCATGTCACGATGTAAAAAGAGCAATATTTGTTTAATATCTGCTCCCGTTTCAAATTATTTTCTTGAGGCTTTTTTTCCTGTTATCCTCTGAACGCGGAGACAGAGTTTTGTGAGAATGTTGTTTGGAACTTAGTCTAAGTTTACGTCTCAGTCTGAGCTTCGCTCTCAGAGTGACCAAAGGAAGTCAATTAGCTCTCTTTTAAGAGCATGAATGCTCTTCATGCTCAGTTTAAACTGCCAGCCTTTAATCATTATTTACACAAAATGGAAATGAACTTAAAGGGATAGTTCACCCAAAAATGGAAATTCTGTCATTAATTACTCGCTCTCATGTCGTTCCAAACCCGTAAGACCTTCGATCATCTTCGGAACACAAATTAAGATATTTTTGATGAAATCTGAGAGCTTTCTGACCCTGCATAGACAGCAATGCAACTAGCACGCTCAAAGCCCAGAAAGGTAGTAAGGACATCGTTAAAATAGTCGGTGGCTCAGCTGTAGTTTTATGAAACAACGAGAATACTTTTTGTGTGCAAAGAAAACAAACTATTTCTTCTAGATTCGTTAAATGACGGTTGAACCACTGATGTCACATGGACTGTTTTAACGATGTCCTAACAGCCTTTCTGGACCTTGAACATTGTCAGTTGCGTTGCTGTCTACGCAGGGTCAGAAAGTTCTCAGATTTCATCCAGAATATCTAATAAGAACGGAGGTCTTGTGGGTGAACGATCCCTTTAATAATTTTGTGTTGGGACTACATGTGGTATTTTGATGCATCAGATGAAACTGGACAGTAAATGTCTAGTCCTAACATGCTTTGCTTGGGACTGGAATCCAAAGGGTTTTGTGTGTGTGTGTGTGTGTGTGTGTGTGTAAATGTTTAAAACACTTAAATTGAAGTTACCATTATTACGATTGTGCTGAAGTATGGAGCTTATGCTGTGGTTTCACACAGTGCTCAGTAGTAAACATGAAATTCACAGAGTAAGTGAAATTAAGTTACTTCTTAACCTTTGAATTAAGATTAATTTTACAATGTCTGTACAATTCACCCAGATCAGATCAGATACATCAATTCAACTGAGTGTGTCAGTGGTATTAAAGGATAAGTTCACTTCCAGAACAAAACAGATAATGTACTCACCCCCTTGTCATCCAAGATGTGCATGTCTTTCTTTCTTCAGTTGTAAAGAAATTGTTTTTTGAGAAAAACATTCCGGAATTTCTCTCCATATAGTGGAATTCAGTGGTGGCCCCAAATTTGAACTTCCAAAATGCAGTTTAAATGCAGCTTCAAATGGCTCTAAATGATCCCAGCCGAGGAAAAAGGGTCTTATCTAGCGAAACAATCTGCCATTTTCGAATTAAATTGACAATTTATATACTTTTTAACCTCAAATGCTTGTCTTTTCTTGTCTCTGCGATGCGCATGCATACTCTGTGTAATTCAGATCAATACAGTTAGGGTATGTTGAAAAACTCCCGTCTCGTTTTCTTCTCCAGCGTCAAAATCATCCCACATCGCTGTTTTACCTTGTTTTTTGCAAAGGGCATTTGATCTTCTTTGCATGTTCACTTTGTAAACACTGGGTCGGTACTTCTGCAGTGATGTAGGATGGTTTTGAAGTTGGGAAGAAAACGAGATGGGAGACCGCATTGACCCGAAAAAAAAAATTCACGCAGACCTAGACGAGCGTTTCAGCTTAAAAAGTATATAAATTGTCACTTAGTTTAGAAAATGACCAATCGTTTTGCTAGATAAGACCAGTTGAAGCTGCATTTAAACTGCATTTTGGAAGTTCAAACTTGGGGGCACCACTGTATGGAGACAATTCCTGAAATCTTTTATCAACTGAAGAAAGAAAGACATGAACATCTTGGATGACAAGGGAGTGAATAAATGATCTGTACATTTTTGTTTTGGAAGTGAACTTCTCCTTTAGGAGCAAACAACTAATTTATGAGAGTATGAAAAATATCAAGAAACGCAATTAAGAACATTTAGGACACTCATTGGTTTCTTAAATTGTTTAGTACCATGCCTGAGAGGGGGAAATATAGTGTGGTTGTGATATTTCAGCCGTTGTCCGGTTTACGAAATTCCTATTATGTATTTGTTAGAGACTGTCTCGAAATCAAAGAAATTCTGCTCTCAAATCAAAGTTAGGGTGAGGATCAAACACATTCAGCACAGTCGTGTATTCATAGGAGATGTGTTATTGATTCATTAGTTTCTTAATATTTCAGGATGGAGAAAGGAAAGAGAGGGGCTAGAAAGGGAATGTTGCTTTAACTCTAACCTCAGACAGGAAATTAAACAAGAGACTTTGGTTATGTGACATTTTATTGGAGGGCATTGATTAGAAACTGGCTTGATTTTCTTTAAATGAGAGCAGCAGAACATCTTCAGATATCTGCCCTTTTGTTTACAATGAAACAGTCCTTCATTATCAGACTTTGAGAAGAAGTTCAGGATCATAGAAAAATGTGCTGGAACAGAGCGTTTAGAGTGCGTATACGCTCTCTTCTCTGGATATAGCGCTTGTTTGATTCCTTAGCGTTCTGAATCCTTTTGTGTATGTGTATGCGGTGATTACTTTTCCCCCTCGCAGTTGTTCTCCCCGCGCTGAAAAGCGAGTCACACTCCCTCGCACGCAAAACAATCAGATTTTAAAGAATGCAGGGGAACAAAGTACAATAAAGATGAATTTCCACCATTTTAATTTACAACACAAAGTATAAAAATAAACATTGAGGACTCAATTTAGTGTGCTTTTCAGGCGGAACACCTAATCCTTACCCCTCCTCGCCCAGCGCTCGGGGATGGGGATTTTCCACTGGGAGGCTGCGGCCTCGTCTTGGGAGAGATAGGTGGGCAGAGTAGAGGGCCATTTTACGCTGAGCGTAACGCCCTCGGGGCCCCGAGGAGCCCGAGAACAGATACACATGCACGGCACACACAGCACACAGCAGCCCCGTGCTAATCGCCCAAACAAGCAGCAAGCTGTGGTGCTCGGAGCTGTAGAGAAACAAGCACCTTAAGAGCCAGTGCAAAGACAAAAACAAAGAAAAGAGTTTGTTAGACACGGATTGGAGTGGAGAAAAAGAACTTAAAGAACAAAGAAGGACATGAATAGGTGAGGAAACAAACTGGGACAGCAACTCTTCCTCTCCCCAAAGCGATTTTGCGCTCTTAACTCTTTTTCTGCTGTGCCGTTTGAAAGGATAGAAAGCTAGGGATGCTGCTAAGTGTGTTTGGGTGGCACTAACTGTGGCGTTTCTTTCCTTCTCTCAAATGATTGAAGGCAAAATTGACACAGAATGACACAGAATGCAGACTTTTTGCTCTTAATTCATGCCTGTGCCATGTTTAAAGGCATTTTCCGTAACAACCAAATTTGTCTCTCACCAATACCAATACCAGCGTACAGTTCTCTCCCGTGGAACCTGTCGCGTACAATGCAGCCGCTCTCTACCTGCTGAATAGCCTCTCACCGCGGGAGGCTGAGAACAGGAGTTTGTGCCGTGTGTATGTGGGTGTGGCATTATAGGAGAAAGAATAGCATGAGCCAGACTGGCAAAAGGAATAAGAGACTTTGATTAACATATGAATAAATAAGTCATATTGTGATAAAGAGAACAAAATAACCCTTGGAATTTTGATTTTCTGTGACAGACGTAAAGCTCACACCTGTGCACTGATTTTTATGTCAGAGTTTCGAGATAGTTAATGGAGCCGAGCGTTAGCGGCGTAAGCGCGTCTCATTTGCTGCTTGCATCCGGCTGCAATGTAGTGGATTTCAAAGTTGACATTTAAAGAACAAACACAGAGCTCACATGGGTGGCATATTTGTCTATTGTTCACAAGCAGATAAAACTTCAGCTTGTTGGAAGTTAGGTCATCTTTTGTGTAGGTCTGCAAAGCCGCATTCTCTTTTACACAAGCAAGCACATACACACACATTCGGTACAGTGGCTGGCAGCCATGCGGAGAACTGAATGGAAGTAACATATAGGCGGCCTGTGCCCTTATCTGACGAGCTAGTACGGTAAGCTAGGATTAGCATCTAGATTGGCGTAAGTGGGCTTCTAAAGATATGGCACTGGATGTACAAATGGACGTGTATAGAGGGACTGAAACCATGAGGGCTTTAGCAAAACCAGAGCCTCAGAAACACACTGGGCTATTAGCGTTATTGGCTCTTTCATTCCATCTTCAGTCATTTCTGTTGCTCTTTTCTTTTCAGCCATGTTGCGCATTCCCCTTCTTTTGGCCGAACGGACCAAAGTGTGCGGCGGCAATATGCTGCGAACTTGGACAAGGACTTTTTTGGTGGTCTGTCGTGTGAACGTGACTTCGGTCTGATGCGGCATCGCATTGATGGAGAGAGGGCTAAGTGGCCTTTATTTTAACTCTTTCTTTGAAATAGGCAAGGCAATCCCCGTTGGCCCAGGGATCATTTTCTATTTACGTTTCCCTTGCCAACGACAGAGGCGACGCTGGCCAAATTCACAAAAGAAGATCCACATTGGAAAATCCGGCTAATCCCTGATTGAAAGTTCATGCATTGGCTTCCATGTATAAGCTCTGGCAGATTTTCCCAGGAAAGAGGAATAAAAAAAAAAAAAACACATGAACAAACTAGCGATCTTTTTTGGTCAAAGGAAGCCACCCTTCAAGGCACACTCGAGCCATGACAGTGTCGGAAATCATGTCCGTTTTTCAAGTGCGGGCTTTCATGTGCAAAAAGAAGAGAGAGTCTCCATTCTGCTCTCGTCGAAATCAAAGGCGAACAGAAGGAGGGGTTAACGTCCTCAGTTGTTCTGCCAGCAGTACGAGGGCTACAGAGATCCAGATCTAGCGGGGAGATGTTTGATGATTTCGGGGGCACGTGCCCACCTTGTACCTGCGTTGTCTGCGGAGTGGTTCCTCCGTGCGAACGCATCTTTTCCTTTTATGTCTTGCTCGCGTCGCGTTCCCCTCCTCTCTCTCTTCGCCCTCCCCCCGATTCGTCTAGAGTAGTGGCCATGGCTGGAGAGAGAATCTTCACAGATGGCATGACTGCTTGTCTTTTGGGGAGGGGGGAGTTAAACAAGCTTAAACTTTCTTATTTTCCCTTCGCTTTTCTTCGGGCGAAACTTTGGACTGCAACTTTCGAGGCCTGGCGCAAGCTTTATCTCTGCCCACATGCCAGGGATGTGTGGGGTCCTCAGAGGAGCTCCAGTTGGATGCGGAGTCTGTGGGTGCTCTGCGTCCTTCATCAACAAGGCCATCAGCGAAACGTTCCGGGTGCACGCCAAAGCCAAAGCCGAGCTCCGTCTCGTGGTACAGCTGGTCATCCCAGATTCGCTAGCCATTTGAAGCAAGGGCTACTCAGTCCAGGATTTGATAAGGGAATGTTTTAGCTTTCCTTCGCTTCCCTGTGGCGCACTGGAGGCAGTCTCTTGGTTAGATGGATAAGAAGCTCCTTTACTGGAAGTGATGGATTGTGGCTGGCACAGCAACGCTCTAATCAGCTTCTCAGAAGTTAAGCGTGGGCTCTAATGGTGTAGACTTGTCAGGACCCTGACGTCTCTGCCATCTCTCTTAAAGCTGAGAGTCAAGCATGCGAGATGCTGAGAGAAATGAAGCTGTCCTCCCTCGGCGTATGGACTGTGTTGTACTCTCCCAAACATTAGCAGAAACACAACCTGCCTTAATTTGAAACGGGAGAGGAATAGGGATGCCGCGCCAAGCCGCCGAACAAAAAAAAAAACGCCTCGGTGCTGGAGAAGGAATAAAAAGTGGCAGAGCTGAAAGAGAGCAGCGGGTGGACCAGGACCGCGTTGTAAGTGTTGACGCCCCGGAGGAATAGATATCAGACAGTGAGGGAGGTTAAGGTGCGAGTAGCGCAGAGCTCTTCTGTTATTATCCTCCACTCCGGGCCTCTACGGTGACCTGATAATAAGGCTCTATTACCACTTAGCCTCTCTCTGTGCCTTTCTATCCAACCCTGTCTCAGTGCTCCTCTCGAGTGGCTCATCGTGCCTGCCACGATCCACTCCACTTCCCACAGCCTTGTCCCCGCGAGGGTCAGACGGCCGACTTGACCCGTGCCGATTGGAGCACCTGATACCGACGTCCAGACATTTCACTGATTTACAGTTAGAGCTCTCTTTGGAAAAATCCAGAAGTTTCTGTAATGCTTTTTAAGATCTCATTTGATGGAAAAAGCAGTGATGTATCTGGAGCTTCGCCACAGCGTTTTTAAGCACATCCTGAGTGCTCTTTTCTCTTATTGTAGCCTCTGATTTGATCACTTGAAAATATAAATAGGAAAAAAGAGCATGTGTGCTACAAAGTGGACTTTGTAGAATGAATTCCATTATATTTGGTAATAGATATAGTGCTTCCTGAGTGGTTTCATTATAGATTCACTATGCTTGTCTGTATTTAGGGTGAAGGTTGTGTGAGAATTAAGTTCACCTTCACCTCTGGTACTCTCATGCAATTACTCGCTGAATTCTAATTATATAGACAGATTATAGCATTTTTTAAATATGATTGCAATATTTAATACACTTTAAAAGTTGTATGTGCCCATGCGGGGCACAATTTTATAACATCATAATTAAGCTTAGAAAGGATTTATCATCACTGTGCTTCAAGCATAACCTAATTCTCATTTTCATAAAAAGCATCTGTGAAATAGTCTACATTAAACTCATTTAATGGTCAGCTAGCGTGTGTGTGTTTTTCCCTTTTTCTCCGCAGACATCTTCATGCAGTGAACTTTTACTAACAGCCCCTGGAGTCAGGGCGCCTTTTAAAGGGGCCTGTGACAGACTTCACCGACTTGAATCAGTCGAAAGCACATGGGCAAATTAGGCAGCGGCGACGAGACGGCGCGTCCTTTCTCGCTTTAACGAAGAGCCGTCTAGCGCGAGGTGTCCCTGGGCAAATGATAGAGCCATCTCTTCGGTCCGTCTCGCTCTCTAATATGCAGGTATCGCTTTTTAATGTGACATTTGGCGTCGGCCTCCTTCGTTCCAGAGCGCTGTTTTACTTCCATCCCTCCATTGACACTCTCTCGGCACTTTAAATATTTATCTTTCTCTTCTTCCGATATTTCTAAAAGCAGCAGGGTGGCTGCGTTCTTCGCGGGCCTCGGAGAGGTTACGGAAAAACAATGCTAGGGATGCAGGCAGGCGGGCGGACGACGCCTGGCGCGGCTCGGAGGTATTTTTGCAGGTGCTGTAGAAAAGGACCCTTCTGCAGCAGTGTGTCTTGGATGGATCCTGACAAAGCCTTCTCTTTGGATGCCAGATGGACCCATGCATTCCCCATACTCTTGCGCAGCTAAGACCTAGGCTTTTCTCTCCACACCCCCTCCGCCACCACCACCTTTTTTTCCTTTTTCACAACAAAAGAAAAGCGCTTTGGCTGAAAGAAAACCACAGCTGAATTTTATGGTGCCGCTTCTTTTGCCAAGCTGATTTTAGCAATTCAAAAGACGAAGTGCATGGAAATGCTGTTTCGGCTGCGTCGTCGATACGCTTTTGATGCAAGTTTGAATTGGCAGATATGTTTGCCACACTAATATATCGGTGCTCAGCGGGAAATCTTGATAAAATCCAGAAGCACACAGCAGAGACGCAGCCCGGCTCAGAGTGCTGTTGGAGCACGGCTTCTTCTCCATAATGCCTATAAGGCCGGAATTGGGTGGCAGCAGTGTCAGCGGGAACGTGCTCGTGCAGTGATCCGAATTATCACAAATACACGCTTATGCTTGGCAGTGACCGCACACAAACGCATACACATGCACATGGACAGACACACACATTCAAATGAATGTTTATGCTGGCCATTGAGAACACACACGCACGCACGCACAAATACGTGCGGTCCCTGCAGCTTGATTGTACAAACAATTGGAGTGCTTTACTGGGAATACAATCAAAGAAATCAGAGCTAAAACAAATCCCCGGGGAGAATGAAAACACATTAGATTCATGTACTCTTAATTATATGTGCTCTTAAGCTTTGATGTATTAAAAAAGCATCAGTTGTTTGCTGAGCTGCAGGTTTTCTGCAACTGCACTGTGCAGTTCAGTTTTTTTCCCCTCAAAGCCTTCTTTTCATTTTTATATTGGCTCATGTATTGATTGTATTGTTTCTAGAACTAATAGCCAT
Organism: Labeo calbasu; assembly: GCA_019740295.1. Lineage (NCBI taxonomy): Eukaryota > Metazoa > Chordata > Actinopteri > Cypriniformes > Cyprinidae > Labeo > Labeo calbasu. Next base: position 15,028 of record JAHKKF010513237.1, read on the forward strand.
ATTATTCATAGTTCTAGATGTTTTAATTTCCTTCTCAGCTAATATAAACTGGCCTTAGCGTTTGTATTTTGTCTTGCTTGCTGTGCAGTGTCAGTATGAAGACTGAATGCAAAGAATTTACAATCAGACATTTCACAATTACATAAAAACAGCATGTGACATACATGCAAATATTCTGAAAAATTAAGGGATCATGAAAACCGCACGTTATTTTTTACTTAGTACTGTCCTGAATATTTCACACAACAGATGTTTGCTTATACTAAATAAATGACTAAATAAGACCTTAAAAATGACCTTATTCAAAAGTTTACATACCCTTGAGTCTTAATACTGTGTGTCATTTCCTGGATGATCCATGACTGTTTTCATGTTTGGTGATAGTCCTGAGCAGTTCAACTGTCTGTTGTTCTTCATAAAAATCCTCCAGTTCCTGCACATTCTTTGGTTTTCCAGCATCTTCTGCATATTTGAACCCTTTCCAAAAGTGACTGTATGATTTTGAGATCCATCTTTTCACAGTGAGAACAATTGAGGAACTCATACGTAACATTTACTGATGCGTAAAAAGGCAACACAATGCATTAAGAGCTAGGGGGTGTCAATTTTTCTTTAATTTTGCTTAAAGATCATATTTTTTTCATTTAGTACTGCACTTCAGAAGCTGTGTAAATACTTACATGTTTCCCAGAAGACAATATAATTTACTCTTATCATCCCATTCAAAAAGTTTACACCCCCCGGCTCTTAATGCATTGTGTTGCCTTCTTAAGCATCAGGAAATGTTTTCACCTTTTGTAATAGCTGTGTCCCTCAGTTGTCCTCAGTGTGAAAAGATGGATCTCAAAATCATACAGTCACTTTTGGAAAGGGTTCAAATAGGGCTGGGCGATATGGCCAAAAATGAACATTTTTTCAGTCGATATCGATTATAATCACGATAAATGTCAAATTGTTTTTGTCAAGGCAGTTTTTTGCTACAGTGTGAAAGTTGTAAAAAACAGATGGTTAAGTGTGGCTTTAAAATGTTCTTTATGGTCAGAACATGACAAACACTTCATGTTTTTTTAATTCTTCACACTTTTTCCATTCATTTTTCCTTAACAAAATAAATATCTTAATAGAAAAAACAATTTCTTAGTTCTGCATGTTTTAATGAGTAATGCACATTAAGTAGCTTGAGTTAGAATGCAGATGTAGATGTATGTTCTTTATCAAAATCAATAATATCTGTAAAAACTGTAGCATTTTTATATGGTGAAATATAGTTATTCTGACTGTTTGAGTTTTTTTTTTTTTTTTTTTTTAATGAACCATTGCATATTACTTCCATAGTTCCATAGTATAAATGCAGAAAAGCTATAGCTTAATCACAAAAAATACTGTAATTATATTCCATTACTCTTCCTTCAGTACATTTAATACATGTCTACATTAATAATATCATAAAATTCGACACAAATATACCCCATTTCTGACACAATACCACTGTGCAGTTAGTGCTACTACGGTAAATCTATGATAAATAATGGCGATTTGTAGATTTAAAAGCCTTACTTTTACGCCGTGCCACCATTTGAACTTTGATCCAAGTGGATAAACGGACCGAGTGTCACACTTTGCCTAGCGCTCCTTTGTTCCGCCTTTGCTGCATAAACATTACATCGAACATTTAACGAACTCTTGTTATCGTTTATAGAGGAAATTCATAACGCGCGATAATTATCGTTAACAATTTATCGCCCAGCCCTAGGTTCAAATATACTAGAAGATGCTGGAAAACAAAAAATGTGCAGGAGCTGGAGGATTTTTCTGAAGAACAGCAGGCAGCTGAACTGCTCAGGACAAACAAGGGACTCATGAACAACTATCACAAAACATAAGAACAGTCGTGGGATCAACCAGGAAACAACGTGCAGTATTAAGATTCAAGGGTGTGTAAACTTTTGAATAGAGTCATTATATAAATTCAGTTATTATTTTGTCTTGTGGAGTATATGTAGACATCTGTTATGTGGAATAGCTTATTCAGGATAGTACTAAATAAAAAATAGCATGTCATTTTCATGATCCTTCTTATTTTGTTAAAAAATTAACATTTTGCATATTCTGCAAGGGGTATGTAAACTTGTGAGCACAAGTGTATATATATTCCAGTGTTCTGGCATGTGCATATATATCAAACTGTTGGCACCCACCTAACTGCAGTTCACCATACTCTACAGTCTCTATACTACAGCATGTCATGGATGAACTGTTTCAGACAGTCCTCATTCTAGTCCTGACAGACGTCTTCTTCTGGGTCCGTTTTCATGCTCAGCTGAAGCTGGCACTTTTGTCTCTTTCATAACGGCTAAAATTAGGATTCAGAGAGGACAGACTGGTCAAAGGTTAGTAATAAAAGGGGCATCCTGTACTCAGAAGATCCTTCTAGACTAACCTCTGTTTTAAGCCCCATTCAGCTGTGGCAGCGGCAGAAAGAACATTCTTTAAACTTTCACGGCAGTAAAACTTTGTATCCCTCTGAATAGATAATTCAGGCTTTGCAACTCAGGCATAAAAGGAAGCTTAAATTACACCATACAAACTCTCATTAATATTACAGGGACCATTCTTTGACTTAATTTCATTTCATTTCTCCATTTGAGCGAAGTCAAACGTTGCAAGGGTAAGAAATTATAAGGGGTACAAATCATATTTTAAGATTCAGTATTCTGGGAGGCTGTTAAATTATATTAACCCTTTTTTGAATGATTTTCAAATATTTGATTTTGGAAATGTTTTATTCTTTATCTCTCCACTCGTAACAAAGCCAAAGAGAAGACTCCCTTTTGTGATTCTGACATACACACGTGTGTGTGTGTGTGTATATATATATATATATATATATATGTGTGCCGCACACAAACACACCACACTGTTGACTATAGGTAGTATTGAAAACATCATAAAAACCTGCATTTTTTTTTAACGTGAGGCAATGTTTTAAATTCTAAACAGTTCTTGTTGCAGCAACCAGTTTTGACACAATATTAAAAGGCTTCCACACTTCCTGTCAAGTTTTGCAAAAACCCCAAACCGATCTCACATGTGGTGTGGGGAAGACGAGGGAGAAGATCCTTTAGTGCCTTAGACAACATAATGGAGATCTTAAGTGCCACGGAGGGAAATGTTTTGGAGCTAAAGCTGTCGACCTTGTTATTTTTCAAAGTCAGTATCCGCAGAGCGAAAGTTCTTCTGTGCGCTGCTTCATTATGCGTGGAAATGAATAATGTGTGAATAAGACTGTATAAACAAAGAAAGTGAAATACAGGGAGCACGCAGACAAAAGATTATCACAGTTAAAGTACTGAATTTGTTCGTGGCGGAGCGGGAGAGAGGGAGAGACTGAGAGAGAGAGAGAGAGAGAGAGAGATTAGGAAGAGATGATAAGGCTAAATGCCCTGTGTGTCCTGTTGTCTAATTGTTTATAAATGGAACTAATCGTTTTAGAACAGTAAGCGTACCTTACATTTAACTGTTTTATTCTCCCCACATCTCTCGTCTGTTTTGATGAGAGAGGCAAACTGTCACAGTTAACAAATGCAAAAACATCACTATTATTGATACAGTTCCACGCGTGCGTGTGTGCGAGAGAGGGAGTGTGTGTGCAGTCGCACTTGTGAGGGAGAGAAAGTGTATGCACAAAATTAATCAAAGCGGGGGCGGTGATGAACAGTTTCTGTAGAATTCTGTCAAAGGTTAAGAGCTAGTTATTTTTAAGAATGACATGAATCTGGGAGAGACAGTGATTGCCTAAATGACCACTGTAATTACCAATTACTTCGTGAAGCAGAGAATATATTCACGGCATGTAGCCTGCTAAATACAGACAGGCATTAGCCCATTTACGTACTAATGCACATAATTTAGATCCTGAAAAGGGCAGATGGGAACACAATGGAAGATAGAATAGATACCGTCTAATATCATTCCAAAAAGAATATTGGATTCATTGGAGATGAATATTACTTTGTGTCAGATTGTTTTTCCATGAAACAGTCAAAATATATTTCATCTCTCTCCCTTTCTCCTTTTGTTAGCAGCCAGACCATTTAGCCCATCAGCAGGGGCCGAGATGGAAGAAGAGAGAGAGAGAGAAAGAGAAAGCGAAGATGCTGAGAGGTGGGTAGAGGGCTGGTTAGTGGTTTTGGCCCCTGTCCACATTAGCAGGTAATGAGAAATGAAGCAAACGCACTATGACAGCAGAACCACCACCACAATGCAGTGATGCGGTTAGCGGCCTTATACCTCTTACAGAGACTAAAATAAGATCCATACTTGAGACATAGGCTAACTCGATCAAAACATCTCTTATTTTACTCAGCCCCTACAAACATAAAGCCACAATCTAAATGAGAGGTGAGGGGAGGGGGTGTTGACAGGCCCGACTTGTACCAGGATGTTTACTAAATTAGACATAAACCGAGAGTGAAACGCAAAGCTCTGCAGATTCGCTCTAACTCCTCATAAATAAGTTACAAAAAAGAAGACGGGAAAAGAAAGAGCGTAAACAAAACCGAGAGCAACTGTAAGAGAAAAGGAGTGGTTTGATTGTGGGATAATGAGTTGCCGTATACAAAGCTCCCTCCCACCCCGTCTCGTGTTTTTTTTTTTCCTCTCTTTTCCCCCAGTTCCTCTTTTTATCAAGTTTTCTCTCCTTCGCTATCAGCTGGTCTTGTCTCTCTTTCAACTTTTTACCCCCCTCCTCTTTCCTCTCTTCACCTCCCACTCAGTTTATCCATATCTTCATCCCACAGCTCTTCTGCGCTCTCTCGCTCTCTTTTCGTGTCACCTCCAGTGTTGCTCCGGTGGATCGTGTAGTCTGGAAGGATAACGGGGACACATATTTGCGCCCGATGTAATCGCGCCTCCTTCCATCTGATAAATACTTTGAGCGAAGCCTGATTATTGTAGTTGGCCTCCGGTTTCAAAAGAAAAGGCCGCGGAACGGGGAGGGGCGAGGGGCCGCGTGTGTGTTTTGAATCCAAACTTTGGACGGGTGACATCACCCTCTGTTCCCTGCCTTTGCGAAGTAATGTCCGCGTCAGTCGCGTCCCGTCTGAAAAGGATTAGCTTAGTCCGCGAGGACTTCTCTTTGGCCTGGGCTGGCACAACACGCACAGTAAATCCACAAAGGCCATTCACATAATGGTAGTAATAGCCTTCAGGAAAAAGAAAGAGAGAAGTGTGAGGGAGAAGGAGAAAACGCTACTGCTTTCCGTCCTGCGCTCTTCATGGGTAGCCCAATTATGGAATGTTTCTGGACTGCAATGAAACGGGATATTTTTAAGTAGCCGAGATGAAGTTATGCTGTCTCAGAGCCATGTTTGTTTTTTCAAAATGCGTCTGTCATCTCGTGCCAAAGTAGTTTAGCGCTATTGTTGCTCCTCGCTTAGCCACTGGCTTCCGTATGACATTTAGTATAAAACAGTACCTGCACCAACTCAAAGTTTTATTCACTATTATTATATAAATACGCTGTCGGTTAAAACTTTCGGATCAGTAAGATTTTTAATGTATTTTAAATACGTTTCTAATGCTCGTCAAGGCTATGTTTATGTGATCAAAAATGCAGAAAAAAGCTGTATTGTTAAACAGCGTTCTTCTATTTTAATATACATTAAAAATCGAATTTATTTCTGTGATCAAAGCTAAATTTTTCAGCATCATTACTCCAGTATTCAGTGTCACATGATCCTTCAGAAATCATTCTAATATACTGATTTATGATCAGTGCTTTTTTGAAACCTGTGATATTTTGTTCAGGATTCTTTGATGAACTATAAGTTCAAAAGAACAGCGTTTGTTTAACATAGAACTTTTTTCTAACAATAAACACTACTGTTCAAAAGTTTGGGGTCAGTATATTTTTTTTCTTTCTTTTTGTGAAAGCAATTAATACTTTTATTCACCAAGGATGTGTTAAATTAATTAAAAGTGATAGCATAGATTTACATTGTTAGATTTATATTTTAAATAAATGCCGTTCTTTTTAACTTATTCATTAAAGAATCCTGAAAAAAGAATCGAAGTTTCCAAAAAAACTGTTTCCAGCACTGATAATTCTAATAAATCAGCATATTAGAATGATTTCTAAAGGATCATGTGACCATTATTTTATATTGTAATATCATTTT
>JAHKKF010513237.1:24271-99984 GCA_019740295.1 Labeo calbasu
ACTCACATATTAACGATTGGTCAGGACCCCTTTGGCGTCACTTTTTGACGCTCAGGGTACAACTTTAGTGTCACTTTTTAACACACAGGGTACCTCTTTGGCTTCACTTTTCGACATGCAGGGTACTTGATTGCTTTTAGTTGTTTGCATTATGTCGTATTTAAAGGAGAAGTCCACTTCCAAAACAAAAATTTACAGATAATGTACTCACCCCCTTGTCATCCAAGATGTTCATGTCTTTCTTTCTTCAGTCGTAAAGAAATTATGTTTTTTGAGGGAAACATTTCAGGATTTGGTGCCCCGATATTGAACTTCCAAAATGTATTTTAAATGCGACTTCAAACGATCCCAAATGCGGTTGTAAATGATCCTAGCTGAGGAAGAAGGGTCTTATCTAGCGAAACGACTGGTTATTTTTATTTAAAAAATACAATTTAAATACTTTTTAATCTCAAACGCTTGTCTTGTCTTACTCTCCCTGAACTCTGTGTATTATGTTTCAAGACAGTTAGGGTATGTCGAAAAACTCCAATCGTATTTTCTCCCTCAACTTCAAAAATCATTTCAAAATAATACCGACAAGTACCAACACAGTTTTTGCGAAGTGAACATGCAAAGAAGATCAAACACCCCTAACAAAAAAGGTAAAACAGTGATATAAGACGATTTTGAAGTTGAGGGAAAACATGAAATGGGAATTTTTCGACATACCCTAACTGTCATGAACAGGAAAAAAAACAGTTCAGGCAGAGCGAGACAAGACGAGCGTTTGACATTAAAAAGTATATAAATTGTGTTATTTTTATGAAAATAACCGATCGTTTCACTAGATAAGACCTTTCTTCCTCGACTGAGATTGTTTACAACCGCATTCGGGATCGTTTGAAGCCACATTTAAACTACATTTTGGAAGTTCAATATCGGGGCACCATATCAGTCCATTCTATGAAGAAAAATCCTGAAATGTTTCCCTCAAAAAACATAATTTCTTTATGGCTGAAAAAAGAAAGACATGAACATCTTGGATGACAAGGGGTGAGTACATTATTTGTCAGTTTTTGTACTTTCATAGATTCACATAACAGGCAAATAGAAGTACAGTCACAGATATTTATTACAAGAGCTAACCATAAAAGTATAAAATTATTACAAACAAATCGTGTTGAATTCCAGATCCTCTAAAGTCATACCACATCTTTATTCAAAGAACAGAATAAATTATAAGGTTTTAATTTCTGAAAATGATGCTGCTCCCGCTCAAATCTTATTCAAAATAATACTCCTGAACGTTAGCATGACACCGTTGGTCACGAGGCACACAAGAGCCAATAGCATTTCACAACCAAAGCTGGCATAACGCTGCTTCTACCAGCAATCTGAGCTCAGGATCTGAGCTTTATGGCGGATAGAGACGGTGATCATGTCAGTTCCTCTCAGAAATCAATCGTTTTGCCTTTGAAAGATTTATTAATACTTTTTGAATAAACTGTGACTGTATCTACCTGCTATATCCTGTGTCTTATATTGACAAATAGTTAGATTTTAGGGGTAGGAGTTGGGTTGCTTGCTCATAATTGTGTAAATAGTATAATGTAAATAAAATAGTTTTGACTGTTTACATTGAAAAATCACACCCCAACATATATGCAAAAATGGCCAAATTATTACCCAATATATAATTTAATCATGATGATAAAATTCCCAATCAGAATCAGAATCAGAATTAGCTTTATTCGCCAAGTGCGCGCAAACACACAAGGAATTTGTTGTGGGTTTTTTAAGGTGCTCCTGGTACATACATACGTGCATACGTACATACATACAACATTTAAATAAAATAAAAACTTAAAAATAAATAATAATGTATGAATCTGGAACAGATGATTTATGTACAGATTTGTGCATTATTTCTCTATATACAGCTATATGCAATGCCTCTCACGTCAGCATATTGACGCCGAAGGTTTCTTATTTAAAGCAATGGAGGACCCTGCACGTCGAAAAATGACTCTAAAGGGGTACCCAAATGGTCCTGACCAAGTGTCAATATGTGACAAGTTGAGAGTGAGAACGTGTTGTTTTGTCAGTTGAACAACTAGCGTGTTCTTCAGTCCCTTGCAGCCTAGTTTTCATTCCTGTGAAAAATTACAAATGGCGCTATACTGGCTAAAGTCTATTATTTCCAGTTCTTTTTAATAGTAAGTTGTGACAGTTGCCCCAGCTTCAAATACAAGGTCAGTTTAGGGGTTATATTGATCTCCACTTTTCTCCTCAATGAGGGAACATATGGCCAGTCACAAACGTTTCAAACACTTCACAAGCATTTCTCTTCTCATCCTGAGAGGACGCTCCTTACTCCAAAGTAAAGCTTTTAATTTCACCCACACATGGTGCGTTTACAGATTCATGAGAATTCAAATATTCCAAATAAAGTGTAGCGAATAGGGGGGGTGCAGGCAGAACCATGAAAACACATCAGATTTATTCCCCCTGTCTTGTTTACTGGGCCACGGAACATTGGATGCAAACAGAATGCAAATTCATTTGATTGAATCAGGTGATGCAGAGGTAATTGTATTTGGAGAAATGTCCAGGACTTCTTTTTTTCTTTATTATTATCAGTGGGGGAGGGGTTCTTTATGAAATCCATCTTAAACAAAAGCTATCATCACTCCCAAGCCTTGTGATACTCCTTTGTCATTTGCGGATGTGGATGCGTCTTTAATTTCCTTTCAATTAAAAGTAAATATGCGGTTTTCTTTTTTCTCCCCCCACTGTGAAATCTAAACAAGAGGAGTCAACATGAGCAGACAGGTGAAGAATATTCATTTTGTTGCTGTCTGATTCAACAGGCTCTGATGTTCAGAGTCACTGTTTTGGACGGGATATTTTCTAGAAATAAATAAACTTGTTACCGACTCCCAAGTATGCACATACTGTACTGTACAGTACGTGTGTGACCTCTTGCCAGTGACCTTGTAATCTTAAAGAGATATTAAGGTCATAGCCATGGCTGAGTGCTTAGCAAATGTGTTTTGACGCATTGAGCCGTGGAGCTCACATGAACACTTTAAATCTTTTGACTTTGTGACTTTGTGTTCTGGTCCTTCAAGGTATGGTTCACCCAAAAATTTAAATTCTGCTCTCGGATTTCATCAAAAATATCTTCATTTGTGTTCCGAAGATGAACGAAGGTCTTACGGGTTTGGAACGACATGAGGGTGAATAATTAATGACAGGATTTTCTTTTTTGGTTGAATCCCTTTCAGATTGAATGTACAATGTTCTACTGCTGATATTTAGTTTACTTTAGTATTTAGTTTGTACTATATAGTTGAAAGCATTGTAGATACTGTAGGCACTGGAAGTTGTCTCACCCATGATAATGGAATGGGATGGATTGATCCTGAAGACCTTGATTAGCTTGGAGCGAAACTCTGCAGGACAACAGAATTGAAGACCTCTGATATATGGTGTTGTCTTTGTTGCCTGTTCCTGTCAGTCTTAAAATCGGGCCCGATACTGAGCGTCCATGGATGCGTCTAGGACTGTTGAGTCTGTTGTTTTTGACATCAGCATTAGAGCAGATCAGTCAAGTACATAATGGTGGAATTATGAATGTGTCAGTCACTCTCAATACCAGCAGTTTGAGAGCCTCTCAGTGTCAACAACACAACAACTTCAAAAACAAACCTCTCCCGCCGCACCCCTCACTGCTCTCAATGGCTTTTAACAGTGTTCACTGGCTGCATTGAAACGTAATACATGACCCTCGTGCTCGAGTAGACAAATACAGATAGATAGCAATTACGTAAACCACAATCAATAAAAAAAATTCTGCCAACTTCCCGGGCTATTTTTGCTCTTCAGATGTGCTCCCGAAAATTAGGCTTTGTGAAAATCAAAACGCTTTAAATCAAACTGCGTCTTGGGCCTGCTGTAACAAAAACAAGAAGCATATTCAATTTACTAATTTCGGATGAGGAAGGACACTAGTTCAACTTAAGTAATACCGAATAAAGGGTTTGATTGAATTTCAGTGATGTCATTACGGGGTCACATTTCAATGTGTAATATGATATAAATTTGGTTAAGGCTGCTTTCCTCCTCTGCAGGGTCTGTTCAGCTTGTGCTTTTAAGCTGCAGCGTTGCACTCAGCACACTTGATGATGGATAGCTACAGGTCTGCCCATTGCGTTAGTGCTCATTAAAGTTTGTCCTGATGCCATTGTCATGAAGGCACAAGAGCTAAATGGAGGTCAGTGATGTTTTACCTGTATACCGTAACAAAAAAGGTACCCAAATTTAGCTGATACGTCCAATTCTGCACAAGTTGAAGAGAATTCGGTTATGCACATGTAGAGATATATTATGATTTCACATCCACAGTTTCTGCCATATTAAAGAAGTTCACTTACTCACCCCCTTGTCATCCAAGATGTTTGTGTCTTTCTTTCTTCAGTCATAAAGAAATTATGTTTTTTGAGGAAAACATTTCAGGAATGTTCTCCATATAGTAGAGTTCTATGGTGCCCCCGAGTTTGAACTTCCAAAATGCAGTTTAAATGCAGCTTCAAAGGGCTCTAAACGATGCCAAGAAAGAAGGGTCTTATTTAGCGAAACGACTGGTTATTTTCTAAAAAAAAAATGACAATTTATATAATTTTTTTAACCTCAAATGCTTGTCTTGTCTAGCTCTGCATGAACTCTGTGTTCCGGGTTCATGACAGTTAGGGTATGTCGAAAAACTTCCATCTCATGTACTTCTCTAACTTCAAAATCATCCTAAATCACTGTTTTACCTTTTAATTTTGTAAAGGGTTTTTGATCCTCTGCGCATATTCACTTTGTAAACACTGCGTTGGTACAGTGATGTAGTATGATTTTGAAGTTAGAGACGAAAAAGAGACGGGTTTATATGGGTTGATATGAGTTTTTCGACCTACCCTAACTGTCATGAACTGGAATACACAGCTAGACAAGATGACAATTTAAGGTTAATAAGTATATAAGTTGTCCATTTTTGTAGAAAATAACAGATTGTTTCACTAGATAAGACCCTTCTTCCTCGGCTTTGAAGGCCCTTTGAAACTGAATTTAAACTGCATTTTGGAAGTTCAAACTCGGGGGCACCATAGAAGTCCACATATGGAGAAAAATCCTGAAATGTTTTCCTCATTTTTTTTACGATTTCTTACGAAGAAAGAAAGACATGAACATCTTGGATGACAAGGTGGTGAGTAAATTATCTGTACATTTTTGTTCTGCAAGTGAACTTCTCCTTTAATCTTAAGTACCTTAAGTAATATTGCATCCTTCATATCTTCAAAGAATCTTTAGTTTTTTCAGATTTATAAAAGAAAGATACAGCTGTACTGCTTCTCTCCGAAAACAGTCGAGCTCCAGGAGACGTGCCATGGGTGGAGTTAAAGAGTCAAAAGCTCGCAAAGCTTTTGCGTAGCGATCATTTGAAAGCTGAGACTTTGACATAAATCAGAAACAAAAACTATAATGACTTAAATTTTATTTAATTGGGTTAGAATACATTCTTCACCAAAATACTGGGAACAAACAAACACACATGCACTCTGTTGCTGCCCTAGAGAAACAAACTGCATCCGCTGTTCCCTTAACGCTGGGTTTTTGGGAAACTGAACAAGGTAATCTTTCCGTCACTATCAAAAACACACTTCTTTTCTTGACATTGCTGATTTTGTGATCTAGAAACAAAATGACAAATCCTTCTTGAGCAAGTCCTGTGCGGTGCTGCCGACGACTTCCATATCCCGAATAAAGCACGTTGGTGGGCACGCTCTCGCTCTGGTTGACGTGTGCGCGCTCTTCCAGAAGAAGTGCCCATACCATGAATTATGATGTCATACAGGGCCACAAAAACGTATACGAACCTTCAAGAAGTGCATTTGACATTGTTTTTTGAAACTTTGGCCATGTTTAGCTTGAGAATCCAACTCTTTAATAGTGTAAATTAGACCTCCCGTTTAAATAACAGTTTTGAAGTTGGCATGTTTATAAATAATTTCCTATGCTTTTGAAAGAGAATTTAGAGGTTGTATATTCTGCTGACAGACAGACAAACACATAGACAATCAATGTGACCTCAGCAAAAGTAGAAAAGTTAATCTGATAGTGTGTGAAAATGTGTTTCATGTATTTATTTTTCACATCTGGGATTCCCAACCCCCTAAACCTGGTAATTTTATCATTTTTCATGGACACCATGTGATGAATTTTGAGAAGTTTGTTTATCTGCTCTCGTAAGTTTTGGCCCAATCATAAAGGTTCACCCTGACATGTCAAATTTTAAGTATGTTTTTTTGAACTATTAAAAGGACCTTTGGCTCTGAGACCCCAACGCACCCTGAGTGTTAAAAGCCTATCTGTCGATCTGTCTTTTCCTTTCTAGGCTGCACAGTACAGTACTATTTTTTAAAAGGTCGACCTTTAAGGTTACTAGCAATAGACTTCTTAAGATATTGTTTTGGAGGGGCGTGTGCGTTGTATTTCCTCTGCTGTCTTTCTTTTGGCGCAGCCCAAGGTGAGCTCACCAAGCACGCCTCCTTGTTCTTCGGTGTGATTTTGTTTTTTGACCCCATGCTGTCGGAAGAATTTTGAATAACAGACTCCTGCATGCTACTTGTTTTCAGCAAGGCCTCATGTAATATGGATAGGGGTGGCACATTTATTGAAGTTTGATTTAAAGCGAGGGGCAAAAAAAAGAGATCTTGTCATAAATTATTTTACTCATATCCAGCCTCGGCGATGTATGTTGGATGGTTAAATAATGCATCAGCCAGCTCGTAATTAGGACAACAATAGTCTTTTAGCACTTGAAGAAAACTCAAGCCCCCGTCTTCCGTTTTCCCCTCCGGTTTTCAAATGAACGCAGAAGACACCTGAGTGATCTCTCCACAACACATTTCTCCCCTCTAAATGGCAGGCAGTGTTTTAAATTCATATTTCACTCTAAATGATATAGGTTATCATTCCGCCGCTCATTATCATTTAGACACAAAATAAGCAGCAGTAATGTGCCCTGGAATGCAAGTCACCAGCCTAATGTTACTCCCAATAATATACATGCATATTTGTCTCCGTGATTATTGCCAGCCGCGGCGCACGTCGTTTGATTCTAATGCAATGTGACAAAATGTAAGAACACTGTAAAAGAGAGGCAAACACGCGGGAGATAGTGAATTAATTATATATCGCCTCGCTTTTTTCACCGCTAGATAACACCTTTGGAGGAAGTGCCCAGGTGCATTAATAACCTGACAGGACAAATGGGCAATCTCCCACGTCGAGCCATTACGGCACATTTATCAGTGACCCGCACGCTTTCCACGACTACAGTTAGAGTCCGTGGAAGTGTGTTTAGACAAAGACAAAGGCATTACCTGCATGGAAACCCCTCGTGCTATTAAAGGCTTAGCCCCGGTGATGCGAACTGGATATTAAATATCCTTTATCTTAAATTTCCCTCTCAGCCTCGGGTAAGCCGATATCTCTCCGCGCCTCACCCTCATATTGCTCTATTGCTGTAATAAATACATAGATATCAATGGTGGTAAGTTTGTCCCAGTCTGAAAAGATTACGTGCGCCCGGGCCGCTTTAATAATGTACGACGGCTTTATGTTTATGCATAAAGGCGGAGTTGTGTAAGAGAGCTCGCCGGTGAATGACCATTGTTCTGGTGACACAGCGAAGCAGTTAAGTGCACAAACGCAGGGGGTAGTGCAGGCCATCTGGTGCTCCTGAGGGAGTACGCTCACCTGTATTTGATCCCTCGCTCGCTCTCTCTCACCTTCTGTCTCGCAACTTTCTCGGAGGCTTGCGCGGAAGGCTCGTCGGGAGCTCCCTCTGGCTCCGGCTCGGTCCCCGGAGCCCGCGGGGTTGATGAAATTAACCTGCGCGCCGAGCTCCCTTCTCCCTAGACTAGAGAGCGACTTTGAAAGAGTTGCGCTCGTCTCGATTTCCACGTTCCCAGCGCTCCCTCGCTCTCCGCGTGGCATTTTTAGCTCCGCGGAGCTTGTTCGCTAAAACGGGGATTTGGAAATGATATGGAAAATGCGTTTTTCCAATATCCCACACCCCTAAGGCTGTAAATACTCATTTGTGTCAAGGATTACTCTCAGTAAAACAGTAACATGGCAGGGCCTCTTCCTCCAAACCGTAGGACTTTATCCATCCACGTTAAATCATCCTTCTCCAAATACTCACACCCTTTTACGTCTCCCCTCACCGGCCTGACAGAAAGCAATAAATCTGATGTGCACACTAGCTTTAACCAACTCCTGTAAGATAAGGTTTACAAATGCTACGGCATCCATTACACAAGCGCAGGGGTGAGTCGCTAGAAATACGAGGAACTGGCTCATAACTCTCTTATTATGAATAGCCCCAAACGAAAGGTCATGGTCATGACAACCATGTGATGGATGTCACCGGTGCCCAATTAAATCTCTCTCTAAAAAAAAGAAGGCGCCTCCCAGCGCTCCAGTTGCTTATTAAATATGAAACTGCTAAATCAACAGTCAGAGGCATGGGTGCTGTTTTCTCATCTGCTTTTGGACAAGTGCTGGCCTAGCTGTGAATTATTCATGCTGTTGATAAGAGGGTCAATAACATAACAAATCCTCCTTATTAATGTTAGTAGCGAAGCCCAAAGGTCAGTCAGTAACTTTTCCAATGTTCCGACTCCTTTTTTTTCTCCTTTCTAGACAAACACCGAAAGCAACGGTGTAAATCTGTGTTTGTTGGCAAGCAAATATTAGCCGAGCGGCAGCAAAAAAGCTTTTGATTCATAACTGCCTCCGTCGTTTCCATCCGCTTCCCCTGTGTCTCTCATGCGATGTGTGTCTATCAGCGTTTCCGTTTGCTTTGCGGGTATCCGGCCTCCACGCCGTGTACGTTATCCTCCTAAAACAAAGGAGAGATGAGCAGCATACCAGATGAACGCGTGAAGCGAGGTGCGGACAACTGTTGCACGCTACCTGAAATGCCAAGGCGTCGTCGGAAGCTTGTTAGGCTCTCAGCTTGACCACATAAAGCTGAGATTAATATGTGGCGTAGGATTCGTTTCCTCCTTTCGTTTGGCTGGTGCTACGCTGCTACTTTTGCCTGGTATAGGCAGTACGGGAATATAGATGATGATAATAATAATAATGTCATTTTGGACCGGAATCTCTGTCATTACCTGCTGTAAAGTGCTTCTAATTGATATCTCTAGAGAGATAATGATTGCAATGCCCTCCAGGAAGATATTATTACAATATTAACCTTTGTATATACTTTTATGCGGAGAACTCTGGAACATTAAGCGATCTGTAAATCTTACTTGTGCACTAATGTCGCTGCGGAAGAATGGCGTTTTGGAGGCGTGCCCTTTCGCTGATTAACTGTGTCCAGGGTTTTGGTCACTGTGGAGAAATGGATGACGGGGTGAAGTCATTTTCCAGACTGAGGAAAGGTTTTCGACTGAAGGACTACCAAGATTTTGTTTGTCCTCCTGCCAGATGGGCTTAGAGAGGTGGACGGCCCGTGGCCGGGGGCAGCCAGTGCAGAAGTATATGGGAAAAAGAGGTTATTTTTGGACAACGGCGTCACCCCGCAGATAATTGGGACCCGCCGCGGTCGCCCGTCCCTGCACTTTGGCAGTGGATCGGCCTGACATTGTAGCAGCAGTGGCTGGCAGCGTTCAGACAACACAGGACAAACACTAGGGGAATGTTGCGGAATGGCACACTGTGAAGAGGGAAGCACCGCAGATGCAGCTGAGAGGAGAGCAGCTACAGCAGGCTGTTTGTGTATTTACTGATATTGCACTGTAAAAAAACATACACGCAGATTTAATGATTAAGAAGCAGAAACGCACTCGCCAGAGAGATTCTTTTGCACTGCCACTGAGAACAACTACATATTTTCAGTTGACATACTGCAAATGAAAACAAATTAATTCAGGGAATGCTGAGAGTGCCTGCAAGAGAGAGAGAGAGAGACTGGAGGGTGGTGGCATCGTCAGAGAATGATTTAAATCCATGACACAGAAAATGCAGCCAAAACGGTATCTGCGGGTTGGGAGATTCGGAATGCGGGAAGTGATTGTGAACACATAGTAGGTGACCTCTGCTCATGGCTGTCTGGTGGTCTTCTCTGGCAAAAAAAAAAATTAAAAAAAAGGCCTGCAGTACTGCCTGTGGCCTCTAGAAAGCGCACTGCTGACCCTGTGCTCTGCCCATACTTGCAAACTTTGAAGGGAGATCCATCCATAGCATATAATGCTGGATTGTGTATAGTAAATACTTTAAAGTGATACATACACCGTCATTGAAACGTTTGGGGTCAGCAAGATGATAATAAGTACTTTTATTCAGCAAGCATGCATTAAATTAATCAAAAGTGACAGTAAAACATTCAGAATGTTATGAAAGACTTCTGTTTCACATAAACGCTCTTCTTTTGAACTTTCTGTTCATCAAAAGTATCACGATTTCCACAAATACTCCAAGTAGCACAACTGTTTTCAACATTTATAATAATGAGAAAAGTTTTTTGAGCACCAAATAAGCAAATTCAGTTCTGCCACCACAGGAATGGATTGCTTTTTAAAATATTACAAATAAATCACAGTACTATTGTTTTACTGTATTTTTGATTAAATAAATGCAGCTTTGGTGAGCATCAGAGACTTTAAAAAACATTCAGAATAATCTTACCACCCTCAAACTTTTAAATATTAATTATACATGAAAACTTAACTCTATGTAAACACAGAAGAAAAGACAATAGACTGCAGTTGTTGTTTTTTTTCCTCCGCCCTATCATGATCTTTTTTAGATTCCATTGTCCAAGGCTAGTTGATGACCTAGAAAGATTCCTCCCTGCCGCTTAAATTAGTTGTTTCATACTTTTGCCACAAAGTCTGCGGTTTTCACAGATGGCATGCATAGCTGTTGCGGTGAGGGGAGATAATTTGCTGATAATTTGACAAGTTGCATAGATGTGTCGTGGTGTATTTTCTTTACAAAACATTGTATTCCTCTTTTTATTCTCGCTCTGCTATTGTTCTCCGCAGCTCCTGAGCTGACATTAACCCACTAAAGCAGGCCTTTGTTCTGGGTAACTGGAGAGCATTGCTAAGTGTACGCAGAGGTTGGTGTGACTGAACCACTTGTGCGGTGTGGCCGTGCCTTGCACTTTACGCTCGGCGTGATCCACAACAATAGCACATAATAGTAAAAGAGACTAGAACAGATAGGGCACTGATGGTGGGGACAGATAGCAGGTGGTGAATTGGATATTTACAGTGATTTCTTCCTCTGGGATTTATTTGCGTTAAACATTTTTATGCTAGATATTTTGCTGCATTAAAAAAAAGTGAATATATGTGACCTTGGACCACAAGACCAGTCATAAGTCGGACGGGTTTATTTGTAGCAACAGCCAACAATACGTTGTATGGGTCAGAATTATAGATTTTTCTTTTATGCCATGATTTTTTTGCACACTCAGATTCCAGATTTTCAAACAGTTGTATCTCGGCCAAATATTGTCCTATTCTAACAAACCAAGATAACAATGGAAAGCTTATTTATTCAGCTTTCAGATGAAGTATTAATCTCAATTTCCCTTATGACTTCTTGTTTCTTCAGTCAAAAAGAAACGAAGGTTTTTGGGGAAAACATTCCAGGGTTTTTCTCCATATAGTGGACTTCAACGATGGCCAAATGGTTGAAAGTCCAAATTGCAGTTTCAGTGCAGCTTCAAAGGCACTACGTGACCCCAGCCGAGGAATAAGGGTCTTATCTAGCGAAATGATCAGTCATTTTTAAAAAAAAAAAAAAAAAAAAAGTATACTTTTTTTAATCTGTAAACACTCGGTCGGTACTTCCGCCTATGTCATGTGTGACCTTTTACATAATGCGTGAAGTCAAGCTAGTGCAAGATGAGCATTTGTGGTTAACAATGCCTTTTTTTTTCGAAAATGACCAATCATTTTGCTAGAGAAGACCCTTATTCCTTGGCTGGGATCGTGTAGAGCCCTTTGAAGCTGCATTGAAACTGCAATTTGGACCTTCAACCTATTGATCCCCACTGAAGTCCACTATATGGAGAAAAAACCTGGAATGTTTTCGTCAAAAACCTTGATTTCTTTTCGACTAAAAAAAAAGACATGAACATCTTGAATGACATACTGTAGGGGTGAGTACATTATCAGGAAATTTTGATTCTGGAGTGAACTAATCCTTTAAAGGTCCATGTGAACTGTCACATGGTGTATTTATTCCAGAAACACTGCTGTCGCAGTGCTGCAAGTGATTTGCAGCTTTACTGTACGCAGCATTTGGTGCACACGAGCCACACACAACTTAATGCAGCAATTGTGGTCATATCCCAGCACCTCACCATAATCTGACCATTAAACAGTAAGTGGGGGAGCAAGGAGGAGAAGACCGAAGAGGTACGCATGTCCGGTGGAAGTCATTGATGGTCTGCAAGGTTCTAATTATGTGCTAATAGCCACTGAGGAGGTCATTTGGAGCCATTAGCAAGCGCCTGTAGGTAGTTAACGGCCCACAGCATAACCCAGGCTCCTTAATGCTCCCACGGAGGCCGTTAGTTCACTGTCACCAAACGGCAGACGCCTCATTACCATGATTAGAAACCAATTGATAGGTAATAGTAAAATATGATGGCTCGCTTTCACAGAAATATGGACCTTAAAGAGGAGGAGACACTGTGTTTGAGCTGGGGCGAGTGTGAGGGGTTTTGTTCATTATTTTCAGTGTGCACTGCAGAAAAAAAGTAGTTATTTTGGTTCGAGTCTCGTGTCAACGTTCAGTCTTTTGCTTTTCTGAGTCTCGAGACTAAGCTTAAGAGAAGCCAAAGATATAATGAAGCAACGAAGACACTGATTAGCCAGCGAATTCTTCCCACTGCTAATGCCGTTGCTTGTTTTTGTGTCGTAGCTCTTCATGTCAAGCAAACTCTCACACAGTGGCTTCTTTTACTAAGAGATATACGAGTGATGGATTCTCAAAACGGCCTGGATATTTTAAGCATGTAATCATTATTAAATCTCTTATGCTCAACATTGTTAGTAATCAATTTGAGTCAGATGTTTTCGTTTAGATATTTTTTTATTCCCAGCCAGACATTGATTCAGATGATTTAAATTAGCATTGGTCCAGTTATCAGTCATAGACATTATACACTTCTCTCAGTTCATCAACGCCGGGTGGGACTGCGGAGCGGCGTTCAGATGCATTATCTAAACTGTGGCCTGAAGAATATGGAGGACGTACGACCGTATAGCCTCATCAGATGCTGAAAACCTAGAAGTCGGCTCTAAATATTTGCCTCTGTAATATTTGACTAAATCATCGTCAGACTTGTAGAGCCGCCACACATGTATTCCACTCCTCGATGAAGAGAAAGGGAAACAGTAATGCAGTTGGGAGAGCTTCGCAGAAGGCTCACATAAGGGACCAATGTATCAGATCCTGATGAGAGGATATGGAGTAAATACGCCATAGCGTGTGTTTGTTATGCTAGTGCGCCTAGTTAGCCGATGTCATACTTTAAAGAGTAATTGATGTGATTCTTAAGTGCAATTTTAAAAGTTTAGAGTCACAGAAGGTTCAGAAAATCAGATTGTTTGAAATTGTGCTCACTCGCTTCTCATTAAATCAGTCACTGTGATACTTTGAGAACATTTCTTCATCAAAGACCTGGAACAGATTATGCTCAGAGAAACTCAATTTAAAAAGTAATGTACCCCCCCACCCCTCCCCTTCTTCCATATGAGAAAACCATTCTGGTGTGTTTGTATGTAGATATAAACTAGGCACAGCATTAAACCATCAGGCTGCTCCTGGATAAAATGCTTATGCAGTCATTTATTTGCTCTGTCTTAAAGTGACACTCGCCCCACATATCTCTCATCTCTCTCTCTGTGTGGCTGATTAGGAGTACATCGCTTCCTTGGTC
Organism: Labeo calbasu; assembly: GCA_019740295.1. Classification (NCBI taxonomy): domain Eukaryota; kingdom Metazoa; phylum Chordata; class Actinopteri; order Cypriniformes; family Cyprinidae; genus Labeo; species Labeo calbasu. The sequence goes on from JAHKKF010513237.1 coordinate 38,280, forward strand.
ATTGCTCTGTTGAATTAATTCGATAAACTTGTGAATTATCTGGACATCTGCTAAAAGATGCTAAATAGCTGCTTTCAGTCCAAGTCGACGGAGAGAACTAACATCTTTATATTTTTCTGAACACTGGCATGTCTGTTTTAGAGGCCTACTGTTTTGGACAGATACCAGACGCAGTGCTGATAGGCTCATACTTTAAGAATTTGGGAGAAACTATCATACCCAGCCATGATCGTTTTATCTGTCCTTATAACTGCTCGAACCTTGAGTCATTCTTTTTTTCCGTGCCTGACACTTTGTTAACAGTTATGAGCGCGTATTGAAAATAAAATGCGCAGTGTTTGCATGTACTTTGATGTCTTGAAATATTTACACTGGACGTGTGTGGTCTTGGTCTAATAGTATAAACAAACCCTGTGGGTTACTCTCTGAGCAGTCTATTACCCACAACAGCTTTTTCAGTGTCACAAAAATAACTAGTCGAGCTTTAGTGATGCGGTAATGCAAAACGAGCTGCGCACAAATCTCGGCTTTACTGCAGGAAATATCAGTATTTGTATGTTTTTCATTGTACACAAACAAGAAGAGAAACACAGTTTGTGCATATGGGTGTCCCGGTGTGTTCTAAAGCTATTTAAAACAGAATATTCTTAATTATTTCCTAATTATTATATGCGGGCTTCATTACCTTAACTGAGAAATTTTTTTTTTTTTTGCACTTTAAAAATTAATTTGTCACACTGAAGGACCATTTAAAATGAACTAATGAATTACAAAGCACTTAAAATATAAACTTTCCCTTAAGCGTTCACGTACTTGAAATTAATTTTGAGCTAAACTTGTGACATGCATAAAAAGCTCATGGATGTCTTTTGACAGGGACTTTAATATGTTAATAATAATATGTGGTATGTATGTAAATAGTATGCAGTGTTGTTAAAGACACAAACAAATAAAGAAACTTTAAACCACAGTTGACTACACTTGATTAACTGTAAGCATGACAAGGATTACAAAAAAATGAAATCTGAAAGGATGCTTCGAGTCCTCCCTCCTCCCCTAGTGCACCTGTTGCTCGCGGGCAGTTGGGAGTCACGTGACTGGAGCCGTCAGGATCTTTCGACCTTTTGATTCCTGTTACAAGTTGATATTTGCGGAGACAAAATGATCAATCTCGAATGCTGCCCTTCCAAACACAGCAGACAACGTGACAATTTTACCTTATTCCCTTGCTTTTGCACCAAAATCCATAAAATGGATAGCAGCCAAAGCGAACGCATCCACATTTGTTTGTGAGCGTAAAAGCCACGGAGAAGTAAACAGACAAGAAACACAGACGAGCGATTCGCTTTAACAAGAATACAGCTGCCCCACTTTATCCGCAACAAATGCCTTCAACTTAATTTAACCCCAAGCACTTAAAAAGTAAACGACAAATAGAGAGGACGATAAACACACTTGTGTGTGTGTGTGCAGCAGCAGCAGCAGCAGATCTCTGCCCTATATTGTTAGGAAAGTGCATGTTGAAGTCCATATGGCAACTTCCTTTTGACCTGCTTTCCCGTCCTCGTCGTGTATTGTCAGGCCTGTCACCGATAAAGAATCACTTGACTTGCTATAACAAGTTCAAAAGAAACAGAGAATCCATGAAGAATTGAGTAAAGGAACACCCCTACTGCTCTCGCTATCATTCCCATAGAGATAGCGATATTATTGATGGGATGGTTATGCTAATTTCTTTAGAGGCACAACTTTTATTTTGGAATTTGTTCAAAAAGGAATTTCATACACATCAGACTGGAAAATGCGGGCTGAATTCCTGAGCGTTTAAGGGGCAGCATGGGAATCTGATTTTCATAGTGAATAATGAATGTGCTATCTTTTAAAACGTGTGTTTTGTCTGGAAAGAAAATAAAGAGAAGGCGAGCCTTTGCCTCGGGATTTAATAACGATTAATGCTCCTTTGAACACACTAAATATCACAAACACACAACTGTGTAGTGAAGCAGAAAGAGAAGGAGGAAAGCCTTCCACTTTGCAACTTGTCACAGGGTAACAGTTCTGTGGATCACGTTAGGAGTAATAGCCTAAGTGTTTTGTCCTGCCTGCATGTGTAAATACGCCGTATCATTAGATGTCACCAGCTCCTAATACACAAATCATTCATAATCAGTCTTATTGATTTGATTTTTCTAATTAGAAAGGTCCTGCTTGTAAAATAACTGCGTGATGGTGATAAACATAAATAGTAATTTCTTAAAGACTGTGCCTAATTGTAATAAACGTTTTATTTTAATTAATTATTATTTTATTTATTTATTTATTAGTTTGTTTCTTTATTTTTATTTCTTTGGACACGACATATGTTAAGTACAGAAGTTTTTAATTATCTTAACCACCTGCTTTTTTTTCTCCTCATCCTCCTAACGGTTTACCTGTATATATGTATCAGAATCGATATAATCAATCTGATAACCGATCGATAATCAATCAGTCTCCCATCCGTGTCCTTTTCTTCAAAGTCACACGCACTCGCATTCCCATTGGATGCTCGGTTATTGTTATTATTATTATTACTATTAGCAAAGCGCTCGCATAATTACAACATAATCATTATATAATCCCACAACAAAGAGTTTATTGAATCAGTAGCTTTTGTCAGCTGCCGGGACGCGGAACGTAAAATTGCGTTATTCTGCGTCGCGTTCCTCGTGTAAAAGCAACATCGGCCTGAGCGCTGAAGTTCAGCCCCAAAAAAAGTTTCATGTCCTCACCGAAGTACCTTTTCAGAGGACCTTCTCCCACGTCTCTGAGCGCGTGTCTCGACCGCTGTCTGGACCCTTTTCCTCTTTCTGTGATGAAGAGGGAGGTTGTTGGTTAGGCTACGCGCCCCGCTGAGTGGCAATTTCATCTCATATTTACAAACTGATAAGCTTTCTCGTGCATTTGTTTTAAATATGCGCTCCTGTGTGACGCGTTAGCATATAAGAGTGCGAAAAAAGCGCTTCCCGTCTTGGCCGGTCTCTGTTTGTGTGCATGTATGTGTGTATGTGTGTGTGCGTGTGATTGTGTGCAACATAACCGGCTTATTTACATTAAATACGCCACAAGGTTACAGTGCAGATGAGCGTCATTTTATCACTCATTACTTCTCTCTTATACTGACTGATGCTCGCGCTCTCCGCTCATCTCACTGGACTTTTTCTCGAGGATACAAGACTTCAGATACTTTCCCCAAAAGGTAAGCACATTTATTTTGCAATTGTAGCTATTTGGAGTGTTTTGCCACGGTGTTATTTAAACGGCGACAGGCATCAAAGCCAATTACGCCTCGTCTGAATAACGGGGCTGACAATGTGAGTGAGGATAGACAGATTTTAATAAGTGTTTACAGGGAAGTCAAGGTCAATAAGATGATCCGATGGAGTGAATTTCGCCTTTGAGTCTCTCCGCGTGGGGAAAATAGACGATTCGCGGTGATATTCCGTGCACCGGGGCTGCTTTATCAAGGGTTCAAGCTTTTAGTCCCATCAAATGCCGCAAGACTCTCTCCGCTCTCTGTGAATGGACGACAATGGAGTGTCTTTTTAACGGTACAATGCGTTTCACCGTCCAGATAGGGGGAGTCCGAACAGACAGATGAGGGGAAATGTCTTGTGATGCTGGCCGATCGCTATCAATGAACGCGTTTATATCGAGAATAAACTCAAAGGCGCTTTTTCATCACTCGGGATGCGCGAAGAACAGTTGGGAAACGGATTCGCGGGAGGACGAGCATAACAGGTCCGAAGTGTGTGTTTGTGTGTGTATATACTTTAACCCCCTCAGCAGTATACGAAAATGATCAGCTCAATTATGTGGACATGCTTCATTATTCAATGAAGACAATCTTTCGCGACGCGTCTTGACGTCCGGATGAATTTAAAGGTAAGAAGTGGCTATAGTGGACTCGCGGATGGTTTTCGCTCGATTCGCTTTCTAAAAGTCAGTTTGTGCTAATGATGTGTGTGTTTGTGCGTGTGTTATTATATTTCGCTATTTGTTTGAAATAGACGCAATATTAATTGTCTAAATCGTTGTCGCGGGAGATAATAAAACGGCTTCATAATCGAAAGCGTTTACTGGAAGCCATTGCACGCGTTTAGGCGAACTTACTCTAAAGAAGAAGAAGAAAAAAAACCCACGCCGTCATATTTTAAATTAGGCTTTACTCTTAATTAACTTTATTAATTAAGTGTAAAGACACATCGTGCATTATTACTGTAAGGTGGACAGAAGCTTTCCAGGGATGCGCACCAGATTCGCTCGAGCTGGCCAAGCAGAGATATGGAGCTGGAAGAAAGTTTCCTCAAATCTCTGCTCAAACTTTCTCACTTCAGCCCCAAGGGCTTTGCGTTTAGGATTTCAGCTGAAGTGAACACAGATCGGTTGGAGAATTAGGATCAAAGTTACCCGGTGCATGCCATGTGTCAAAACTTGTGAGATGGAAGAGCCGGTGAGACCTGCCATTTTGTGCTGTGATCGACCTCTTATGAACAGAAGCCTTATGATGGCATTCAACAACTGAGGGCTAAATGTCATATCAGACTTAAAAACCTTTTTATCTGCGGAAAAAAACACGCACATCTCCCCTGGAAATGGAGATTTGAACGACTGTTGCGAACATTGTCGCTTGGGGAAATGATGTATTATGGAGGGGGGGGAAAAAAAAGAACAAGAAAGTTGTAAGAATTGGAGATTGGGATAGGAATGCGCGCGGGAGTGCGGGAATAATTGAGGAAAAGATAAAATGTTTTGTGCTGGCGTGATTGTGAGCTGCGTTTCGACACTCAATAAAATCATTCCGCGCATTGTTTTACGCATATTTTCTTACTTCACAAATTATAACACTGTCAGGGTCAGAATTATAATATGACACATTGCATCATGCTTCTATTGCGCGCACTTCAGGTGCTTAATTCTTTATGAAAGGGCTTTATAAATCTAGCAAAATTGATTTGCTGTCTCATGCATTCAGTTCCAGGTGCAGATTTCTCCTGTCACTTTACAGGAGATGACCCAAAACTTTTACTTAAGGGAAGGAATATTAAACACACACACACACACACACACACACACACACACACACTCTTTCTCTCTCTCTTTCTCTCTCTCTCACACACACACACACACATACACACATCCAGCTACTTTTAGTTTGTTTGCATCTTTCATAATGTTGAAATGAGATAACTGTTTTTTCCTCAGGTTCATTGTTCACAGAAAGGGACAAATAGCAGGCGGCACAGATGTACCGTCATTGTTTAACGGATATTATGTCTGTAATAGTGTCTGGGCGTAGACATTTTTGTCAGCTCTTTTCATTTTTCTGATTTGAAATGACATTGTGATGTAGTCAAGTCACACATTCTTTTCAGAATCCCACACAATTCATTTGAAAGGCCAGCATTAACATGACCACAAATATAGCCTTGTGAGCTCCTTTAGAAATTAAAATAAATAAATCAATAAACAGTATTCTGGATTATTGTGGACAGTGAGAAAGGGAGAGAAAACATGCATGCATAGTGTGTGTGTGAGTGTGTGTGTTTACAATCGAGAGGCCATCTGAATTGAGGTTATCGTTGAACGTGAAATGTTTGATTTATTTAACAGCAAGCTTTAATTATGAACTAATCTGAAATTGTTCCTACACTGCAATATTGATTTGTAATCATAGTTTCTATGCTGAACAATGTGTGTTATTTTTAAAATATTTCACTAATTAGCAAAATAAAAACAGCTGAGGCACGGGATAGCCACAGTCGTAGAGGTGTTGATGTTGTTGCAATTATTGCAGTTTTTTTTAAATTAATAATTTATTTTTTTATTTTTGGTCTTCGCAAACACATTAGCAGCTGAAAATGTATATCATCCTCACATGGAATTTTTCGTCTATGAGACAAAATGTTTTTTTGGGAAGGAAAAATATCAAACTCGTTTAAATGCAGTGAGAGAGAGGGTGTTATGAAGACTCTTGTGAATACACTCTGCCAGTGCAACTGATAGCAGTTCGATGGGGCTAAACAGACCAAGCCAATCCTGTCAAAATGTCTCCTCCCTGGTGTGTACGCTCTCATTTACATATGCGTCTTGCACTCATTCGGCAGGGAAAGTGTGTGTTGTGTGGCAGAACTTGGCAGCGTTCGAGAGCGTTAGCGTGTCCCTAGGTCTGCGTGCTCGCCGCCGCCGTCACCAGTAACCCCGGTGTGTGGAGGTGCACCTCCCCAGCCCTCGCCACGGCCGAGGGCAGGGCAGTGCCAGCGGGCAGGAGAGACAAGCCTTCTCTCTTTCTTTCTCTCTCTCTCTCTCTCTTTCTCTGTCTCCAGGCCTGTCAGTCTCCAGCTTAGCCGGCTGGATCTGTGCTTGAGCCTTGGAGACTTGATCAAACAGCCATTCCACACTTAAATGCCTCCCCGCTCCTTTTAATTGGAGGAAATTGTCTTCCAGATGCCCGGGCCCTAGCCAGGCGACTCAGGGGGGACGGTATGGCAGGCAAGGCCGCGGCGTTTAGGTATTAATTGATATGTGCTGTGGAGACACCGACCCCGTCGTCGCCCTCATTCCCTTCCTCTCCAGCTCTGAAGTCTCAGGCCTTTCCCCTCGTGGCGGAAGGATCCCTAAACGTCAGGAGCGTCGCGTTTGTTTGTTGGGGGCGTTCACGTGATGCTGCCGGCTTACCAAATAACGTCAGTGACCTTGATGAGGAAGGTTAAGTTAACTTCTGAGACAAGAATCTATCTTTGCTTAATGACATTTTTTAAATATTTTACAAGCACACTCTCTAAAATAAAGATTTTTTATTGGTGTTGATGGTTCTGTAAAGAACCTTTAGCATCCACGGAACCTTTGCATTGCACCAAATATTCTAAAGAGTTCTTTAGAGTTTTAAAATATTCTTCACACTAAGAAAAACGGTTCTTTTTTAAGAACTGCTAACTGTCACATTCTTTGGGGAACACAAAAATGGTCCTTCTATGGCATGAATGCCCAACGTTGGCCTGTGATGGCTATTGATTTGGCCCACAATGCCACATCACAAGAAGAGGGATAAAAATAGGGGATAGATTTCTATTTTTTTTTTTTTTTTTTTTTGCATTGAGATGTAAAAACAGTATAAATGAAATTGATTTTTACAAATTATTTACATTTTATTTTTAGTTTTGGTTACATTTCAATCAAGTTTTTTGGTTCTTCGTCTTAAAAAGTTTTGTTTTAAGAGTATTGACTTTTTTCCCTCGCATTGTTGTAAAAGACATTATGTCCAAACATCCGGATTTTTGGTGTATAGTTATGGGTGTGGTCCTATACCGATCGCTATAGAATCCAGCATCCTCTGAAAGTACATTTAGAAAAAGAGTGCCTCACATTACTCCTATGCCTGTCCTCTCCAATTGATTAAGCGCATAATTCCCTGTCATTCAATATCCGCCTGTGTACAGCCGAAGACACAGTTCAGCATGTCACTTTACGTAATATAAATGGGAATGTTCGGTTACTGACAGATGTCAACTTTTGTATTTAACAAATAATTATAGTGGAATAAGGACATTTCGTTATGCACATGTCACTTATAAATGAGTGATGATTTCTAAGGCTTTTCGTAGTCGTTCGAAACAGACAGAGAGAGATAGAGAGGGAGAGGGGGTAGAGGAGTGGAAGTTTTTGAGCGGGCTAATCACAGACGTCAGTCAGTGTGTGATCTAAGAATAAAGAGTGCCCTGACAGATGAGGTGGTGACGGATGATCTTGTCTCCACTGCCTCATGCCAGGGTGCCACCAGAAGGAGCGTCTGTCTGTCTACGGAGCGAGAGGGAGTGAGAGAGAGAGAGAGAGACAGAGAGAGAGAGGGTCCTTGCTCTACTCCACCCGGAGGCACTTTCCATGAGGAAAATATATAGATAGACTAATGGCGCTTTGAGGAATATTGAGCACTGGAAGGGAAGCATACGTTACGGTTAAAGTTAGCCCATGCGCAGATGACAGAACCGAACAGATGTGTGCAGATGTTTCGTATCCCGCTAAGTTTTTTTTCCCTCTTTCTCATAATTCTCTCCTGTGGGAGAGGGAATGGGTGGACGAAAATCAACCCTCCAACACCACACACGTGCTCACGCTCTCTCACACATTTTAGAGAGCGAGAGAGTGTGTGTACAGAAAGGCTGTGGGACATGTGGTCATTATGAAGAGTGTTGAATCGGGCAGGTTTACACAGCCTTGGGAGACACGGTCAGCCTTCGGCTACGGCCTTACTCGTTTTCCAGAAACGGGACACCTATTTAGCTGACCACACCCCACTTTTTTAAAAAACCTAGCATCTTATTTTTCATAACTGAGGTTACTGCTGAGTTAACTTTTTATTTAGAAAAAGAGAAAAATGAATTCCTATGTACCATAGGGCACCGTCTGACATGACGGTTTGCTTTTGAGTCGCTGAGAAGCTCGAAATTATAGCCATGTCATCTCAGCAGACAGGGGCTTTGCGCAAACAAGCGACTTCCTGTCAATCACTGGCCTTAAGCACATGCTATTATGTTGTTTTGCATTCTAATCCGAGCTCTTAAAATAGTGGTAAATATTTGCAGTGCCGCACAAGCACCAAAAATAGTGGCAGATACCTCTGATGGCTGGGTGGTCCGCCGTTGGAGCGGAGGGCATCTCTGTTACAAGATGTCTCTAGATAATTGGGGGAGTTTAACAACGCCTACCCTTGAACTGTTTCCAGGTCATGACCCCAACGGGTGCGCAAGCCATCCCGAGCGTGAGGGACTGCAGCCCCCTGGAGGGCGGCCTGGTTAAAATGGACGCCACTGAGAAGCGGGACCCTGCACCTTTAATTATGATCAAGAGGTTTTCTCCAAAGGACGGAGGCGTAGCAGTTATGTTGCCTCGTAAATCTGCCTCAGATGCAGTATATTGTGTTGAACTATTACGGTACACTATTATACTGCATATTCAACTGGCTCTTCAGGACCTGATTTGCATAATTGGATCTTTAATGAAACTTGCCTTGTGGAACAAAAAAGGAAAAAAAAAATGAGAAGAGAGATGAAAAAATACATTATAGTATTATAGGCAAACCCCAGCGAGTATTTGTGGTGGGAAGTTGCACTTGTCTAAAATAAAAAAAATAAATAAATAAAACGAGAGAGAACATGGGAAAAAAGAGCCTGTTTAAAGGAGCGCATGAGCGGTGAAGTGACCTACGTTATGTACACCCCGTCACTTGCAAGTACGCACACGCACGCACACATACATCACTGGCGGGGCTACAAATAGGATGAGAAGTACCTCTGAAAGCTGTACATACTCAGCCAGGTCTCGGGGGTTATTACTACAATAGCTGGATTTCTTTAGCCTGAGGGATTTTAGCTTCTCTGTCGGCACTCATTCCCTCCACTTGTTACTCAGGGAAGATGGGTCCTTTGTAGGGGAGCCCAAGCCGCTCGCATGTCGGAATTCCTTTGCTGCAAATATTTTGACAATTTCAAGTCAGATCTGCGCGGACTGAATTTCTCTCTTGCCCCCTCCACTAGGGGTGCCGTATTTTATTTATATATTTATTTTTTTGTGCGTGTGTAATCACCGCAACAATTTTACACAAGTATATTTATGTGTTCCCCGACACGTTATAATCCATAACATCTGTTTCTCGCCTATTTGCGACTTAGGATTGTTTTTTTATTGGTTAATTAAAATGCATGTGTCTTTTCTTCCTGTTCTTGAGCAGTTGAAGGTTAAAATGCTGATAGTGACCCTTTCGAACAGACGTGACAGTCATGGTTAATGAATTGTTATTTGTCCTATCTCTGAAGGACCTATAATTTAAAAAGTGAAGGAAAGAGAAACCGAGAGCAAAGGAATACGAAAAAGAGAGCGGAGGGAGAAAAAAAAAGGGAAAGAGGCAAGCTATTTAGCTGCACTGTAGCAGGAGTGGTTTGTATCCAGGGGGGAAGAGTGTTGTTAATCAGGGAGAGAGGTTAAAAACGGATATTAGCTAAACGATGATGATTTATCATTGGAGGAGGGGGCCGAAAAACACAGAGGTGACTCCACTCCAGAGGCCTGGGAGTGGATCATATGGCTGCGCGGTTCACAGGTGGCTATTAGCGCGGTGTTGGAGAGGGGCGGCAAAAGGAGACAGAAAAAGAGGGAGGGAGGGTGAAAAAAAAAAGAAAAAAAGTAGTGCCACAGCTAGCGGCGAGCTGCCATTTACCCTGTATGTGCAAACGACTCTTTCACTCACTCTCTTTTTCCTTCTCTCTCTCTCCATGCTCTGCACTTGGGAACTTTCAGCTGACAGTGTGTCCCGGTCCTTGGTTCTCACAGGTAGGCTCATGTTATTTTTACTCCCCCCTAATTTCCCCTGAATACGACCCTTTTGTGTTTTACACACCACACATTCACACACACACACACACATGCAGTGTGTATGCACACATGCTAACGCACACACTTACACAGTCACACTAACACACGGTCAGAGTGCTTGTGCTGTTGATTCTCCCGGTAATGATGTCATTGCGATAGTGGAGGAGAGCAAATGTCTCCTGATTCCTCCATTTAACGGCTGGCTGAATTGGCTGATAATGATAGCATTGGCGTCTCCAGCCTTACAGACAGATCAGACCCTGTGAATTAGCAGCTCCTAACCAGAGAGAGAGAGAGAGAGAGAGAGAGAGAGAGAGATGGCATACGGAGGGGAAAGAGGGAAGCACTGGCACTGGGAAGGAGAGGGAGAGAGAGAGATGTTGAAAGAGAGAGAGGGTGATGTATTTAACATATCTGTGCTGTGCTCTTGAACAGGCTGTGAGAGATCTGTGTGTGGCAGTGCTGATAACTGCCGCTTGATATCAGTCAGGGACATGACCGCCTGTTTGCAAAGCTCTTTAATGCCTCTGCACGTCTGTCCGTCTACTTTGAACCGAATCGTGGTCACATCAGGGCCGTATCGCTCAATATCTGACCTTAATGTTAGAATTTCTTTCAGTAGAATAGAATTGATATACTGTAAACCATTCAAAATTATTATTCTTTTTTAAATAAACGATTGTAAATGAACTCCGTTTGTGACCTTGGTCACAAAAGCAGTCATAACGGTCAATTGATGCATGGTTTGTTAAGACAGGACAACTGTTTGAAAATGTGGAATCTGAGGGTGCAAAAAATTCTAAATATTCTAAAAATGTTTAGCAATGCGCAACACTAATCAAAAATTAAGTTTTGATATATTTACGGAAGGAAATTTACAAAAATTCTTCATGGAACGTGATCTTTATTTAATATCCTAATGATTTTTGGCATAAACATCGATCATTTTGACCCATACAATGTATTTTTGTCTATTGCTACAGATATACCCGTGCTACTTACGACTGGTCTTGTGGTCCAGGGTCACATTTTATAAAGGTGCTTTAGTTGGCATTTTCCGGTTTTATAGTTCTAAATATGAATGCATCTTTCACCCGAATGGCTCTTTGCAAATATTTAGTGACCTTAAACACCATGCAACCTAGAACTTTTAAAACACCATTTTCCCCTCCTCCAAAAGCTCTAATAGTGTTTTACTGTTTTTCGGGCGATCTTAAAGTAAATAAATAGGTCCGAATGCTAATGAGCGTTCCAGGCTTTGAACACATGCCCCTCTGTGACTGTCAACCACCCCACACTCCACTAGCCATACCAGCACTGCCACATCTTCAGACCCTCAGTGTCATATGAGTATGCAGGCCTTCCCAGAACAAATATTAAGTATGTAAGTATTTGTATATCTGCTCATTTCTGTCGCTCTGGGCCAAGGTTAAGGCCAGGCGCAGCTTCAATGGGTCAAAACGTTTTGAGTTTAAAAGAGAACTTCACGCACTGAATAGATTGCAAATTGTTATTTATTTTAAAAGATACCCACACCGTTTTTTTTTTGTTTTGTTTTGTTTTGTTTCCCCCTTTAATTGTTGGAACGTCAATGAAGTTGAATATTATAAGATCATAGAAGCATCAGTTGTGTGTGTGGCGGAGAGTATAGCAATTTTTGTATGGAAATACTTGCATTGTTTAAATCCTGTAGACATATATACACATACAATCAGCCAGCTGGTTGCTTTGTTTGTAGAGGGCTGTCAGTCCTGCGAGAAGCACTTTAAGTAACTCTTGCTGAAGGTGAGAGTTAAACAGTATTTACTTTGGGGAATTTGCCTTTATTTATCTGCATTAATACAGAGGTGAATTTTAAAGGGGCTCTCAGAGAGAATTCCCCCGATGCTCAGCTTACTTTACACACCTTTTAAGTCTTAAGATGTGTTTCTCCCCTCCTGCTGACGCTTACCCATAACACATCTCCCACAATCTCCGCCGATTTTCACAAATCAGCTTCTTTTCCCTCTCCCCCTTTCTTGTCTGTTATTGTTTTTGTTCTCTCGCCTGCTCCCTTTTTTCAGTCTTGATCACGAAGTGTTGTTGTCTGTCTCTTAAGTTGCCCGTTTCATCTCTTTTGTTATGGCGTCTGTGCCAATCGTTGTAATTGGGAGAAAGCTAAGTTAAGTGAGTGAAGGAGAGAGTGTGGGGTAACTTGCCTTGTTACTCTTCCCCACGTTTTTGTAAATAAGGCTGTCAGTATAGATCAGCCTGTGGTAATGTGGACGATCCAATCCGCTCCAAACCCACACGACTGGAGGCTGGAAAAAAATGGAAGGCATGCTCGGAGAGGACAGCTTAGAGTTCAGTTACACTTCTGGAAGTTTTTATGCATGACTTGTTCGTGTCAGATCAACCGCCAGCATCCTTCTTAACTTCCCGAGGTCAAGTGAACGGGTACAAGAGTTACCTTTTAACCCGTTTACTGAAGGAAAACGTACAGTTTTTGACGTACAGAACAAGATGGCATTTTGTTTCCTGCTTGCATTTGAAAGCAAATTTCCGTGTGCTTTTTTAAATATAAACACGATATTTATAGTTTTTATACATAAATGTGGGTTGGATTTTGCTAAGATGCTTAAGGGTGAATTAATTTCTTGACGCTAATCAGAACGTTATGGATAACGGCTGTTTGAGAGCGAGAGCGACTTTCATAACAAGTGGAGCCGCGATGACGTGATTCGCGCAGAGGAAGGGGCCTGTGGTCTGGTGTTGATCATTAACACTTTTCCTGTATGTGTGGCCCCCTCATCAGGCGGCTAAAAGATCATCTCTGTTTAAATTTGCATGATGATGGTACTGTGACCAGTCATCGTTAGATCAACTAACTAGAGAGGCTTAAGGTTGGGCAGAGAAGATTCATGATCCCCCCCTTCCCCCGATCTCCCTCTCCCTCCGTCGTGGGAGGTCCCCTTTAAAGTGCAAACCTCAGCCCCCCTCTCGTCCCGCGTCTCCAGGAATGATGATCCGACGCGATCCTGTTTCGGCGCGCACGCTCGCCGAACGGGGAAGCTATGGGAGATTTTCTCCTCGGTTTATATATTTTTCTTCCTCTCTCTCTCTCCCCTCAGTCTCTCTTAGCCCTCACTCAGCCCCGCTGATTGCCGTAGCCTCGGGGCTCTCCGGCGCACACTACATCCCTGTGATTATATTAATGGCCTCCCGCGCTGGGTTTGGAGGCTGAGGACGGCCGGGGTAATGCGAAGCATCGCCAAGGAACGGTTAAGGAGATGGACCTCTGACCGCAGGGGGTCTCGGGATCAAGGCCCAGGTGGGCCACGGCGTAGCTCCGCGCTCCCTCTGGGCAGGCCACTTAACTCGCAACGCCTCAGTGAGCGCCCTAACCACAGCCGTAGCAGAGCGCGCACGAGAGAAGGAGAGAAAGAGAAATGTGATGTGGGGTTTCTGTGTCTGCTGTGAAAAAGGGAAGTTATGAGTGAGACAGAACAAATCACACCCAGAGGCTTTTGGCTAAAACTCACAAAGCTGGCTAATAATTCTCCTCTGAGAAGTATTGATCTTTATTTGTTATTATGTGACTTCTAGGCACTCTCGCACGTTTATTTGTCTTCATTAGACTTGAACAGCACCTGCAGCATTGTTACTCCAAAATGGAGTGTGTGTATTTGCGTTATTGCATACGAAAATGTTTGTTTGCTCTCGTGCTATGTGTCTGCGTGTTAGCGCCTTTATTCGGGAGGACTTTGTTATTTCTTTCCCTCTAATTTGGGATTTATTGTGAAATTGCCATGCGTGTACACGCGTGCTGAATCTATGTGGAGCGGGATCTGTTCGTATCTCCTCGTGCGGCGGGATCCGTGGGGGTCCGTCTCCCCTCGACTGGACGTTTGATCAAGGCACACGAGGGGTCTGCCCCGTCCCATGCTCCTCTGTTTCATCCCCTCGCCTTGGCCGCCGGATCCCCGCTTTCCACACTTTTGTTGTCGCGGGTAATCTCGGAAGTGATCTTAATTATGGAGGCCGGGTCGCGTTCTTTCTCTACCGTCCAAATGCGCTTTTAATCAAACACGGTAGTCAGTTGGTTATGAGCAAGGGGGAGGTACTGCACACCTCCAAGCCTAGGAAGAGAGAGAAATAGCTGGAGAGAAGAGAGCATCGTGGGACTGTGAGGAGGAATAGAGCAGGTGTTCGAGAGGAGCTGAGAAGCTAAAGGTAAAAGATTGCACCTGGATTCTTGCTTTTGGAGAGGGTGTTTTTGACAAAAACACGGGTTTAACAAAACATAGATCTATATGTCGAGAGATTTGTTTGTCGCAGCTGGTAAATGACTGATACGTTGGCAGACGTTTGGCCATTTTGAGATCATATGTGACCCTGTGACTACAAAACCAGTCTTGGGTAGCATGGGTATATGTGTAGCAAAATCGGTACAAAATTACCAATTTTTTCTTTAATGCCAAAAATCATTAGGATATTAAGTGATGATCATGTTCCATGAAGATATTTTGTACATTTCCTACCTTTTTTTGCACCCTCAGTTCCAGATTTATAAATAGTTGTATCTTGGCCAAACCATACATCAATGGAAAGCTTATTTATTCAACTTTCAGATAATGTATAAATCTCAGTTTCAAAAAATTGACCCTATGACTGTGGTCCAGGGTCACATATCAGCGAATATGTGTGTGCCCACAACTTTCAGAAGCATTTGTTCTCGAAAAACAGGTGTCAAATATATACAAAATATATTATATGTAAAGAAACTAATACTTTTTTTTAGCAGTGACACATTAAATTAATAAAAAGTGACAGTTAAGACATGTACACTGTTTTTCAGATAAATTTCCCATTTATTAAAGAATCATAAAAAAAAAGTTTACACAAAAATGTTAAGCAGCTTTTCAACATTGGTGATAGTAATTTTACTTTTGCAATAAATTAGCATATTAGAATGATTTCTGAAGGATCATGTGACACCCAAAACTGGAGTAATGGCTGCTGAAAATGTTCACATATAATGTTTAAAATATAATATTTAAATAAATAAGAATAAATAAAAAACATTGATTTTAAATTGTAATAATATTTCACAATATTACTGCTTTTTGTTGTATTTTTTGATTAAAAAAAGAGCAAAAGAGACTTTAAAATAATATTAAAAAATCTTACCAAACCCTAACTTTTTAATTTTAGTGTATTTATTTCCATAAAATGTACCACATATTTATTTATATAATATTATTTATTATATTTTTTGGTGTCACTTTATATTAATTGGCCTTAACTACTATGTACTTACATTTAAATTAATAATTTGCTACAGTGCACTTAATGTGTACATTTTAAAAAATACTTGAATGTAATTACATCTGTAATTAATTTCTGTAATTACATTTATAATTACACTGTTGACCCATCCCTTACACCCTAACCCACCCTATCCTTTTCGCATCCCACCTCAATAGCAGCAGAAGTGTTTTGCAATACAATATGAACACAACAAGTACACTGTACTTAGTATAAATACATAGTAGTTAAGGCAACTTAATATAAAGTGGGACCAATGTTTTAAAATATATAATATTTTATATATGTTTTTAAAAAATGCTGTATAATCACTCTGATCTCAAAACTTGAGAAGTTCTGGCCTAGGGAAAACAGATCAAAAAATTGTAAAGAAAGCAGAGGGAGGAGCGGGGGAGTGGGATGAATCAAGAAAGATGGATTCCATTACACATAAACATGCTTTAAGCACTCATAGGATGATCCATTGGGATTAGCGAGGAAATCCTGATGGACACTGAAAAGGTGACCAGTCGAAGAAAAGCGTTACTACACGCTCCAGCGCAGAAGCCACACGCATTCATACAGAAACGCAAACAAACCGGGGTTATCCTTAAGGTCAAAGGGCAGCCCTCTTATTGCAAACTCAAAGCTTAACGTCAACCAGCTTTATAAATCAAGCATGAATAAGTGTGACTGCTTCAGTGGGCCATGTCTGGATTTCAGGTATGCTTTATCATTTATTTGCGTAGAATGTCTCAGATTGTGCTTTGTTTGATTCTCATTGTCTTCAGTTCCAGATTTGTGTCTGTGCACAATGTTGCATTATATTTATATTTCATATTTTAAGCAACGCGTCTCATAAAAAGTGTCTCGTAAGTGCCAATTAACTGGGAGGGAAGTGAAATCTTAAGAAAACAACTGAGAATTCAGTTATATCGTCTAGATCCTACAGACGAATCCTTAAAGCCGAGAGTCGACAGTCACAGAACAAATGAGATTGTATTCTAGTGAAAGTGTATGTGTGTGTGTGTGTTTTCAACCAGTAACAAAAGCAAGTAAGTTCACACCGGGGCAGATTTGGATAAGAATCAGTAGTGATTTGCAGCGGGGGATCTAGATCTTCTCATTAGGTATGCATGGTGGCATTCCCACATCTTGTCTCTATATTATTAAAAGTAGTTTGCCCATAGGCTGCCTCTGTGCTGAAGGAAGTTGGACAGATGGCCATGTTTTTTTAATAGATCACAACCATATCTAAAGCACGGCAGAGGATGAGAGAAACGGATAGCACTACCTCTCTTTCACTGGCTGCTGGATTCATTCAGGGGGGCAAATGCTCCTCTAGCTATAGCCTTCATGAGTGTAGCGTTTCATTAAATAGACTCTAAAACTAATACAACATTCAGTGACTTCTCGCTGTGGATGACAAGTTAATTTGCTGTTTATGCCTGTGTATGTCACATTATATAGCAGTTACGAAGGTCTTCCGAATAGTGTGTGCGCCGTGAACTGTTTTTAATCTTACAAACCCTCCTTAGCCTTTTTGTGCCTGACTGAAAGTTACTCATAACAGGATGTTTAATGTATCGCAGAGAGGGAGGGAGGGAGAGAGAGAGAGAGCGAGAGAGGGAGATTATGTCTATGTGGTTGCACTATTTCTTGATGTATACGCCGTGTCAGGCAGCCATTGTCTCCTGGGTAAAGAATGATAGTTCAAATACCTACCATCTCTCCCTTGGTGCTCCAAATGCTCGCCTTTGAAGTTTTTATAATCCATCTGTCATCTTGGAGCGGGGAGGGCACATGTTCTGTACCGCTCAATTATAGAATTTTCTTTTTTTGCCAGCCACATTGAGACAGAAAGCGAATGTGGACGGTGCGGAGAGAACGGGGGAGATAAAAACTACATTTTGCACTCTTCAGTTCCTCACCAGTTAAAGGGATAGTTCAACCCAAAAAAGGAAAATTCTTTCATCATTTACTCACCCTCATGCCGTTCCAAACCTGTATGACTTTCTTGCGTGGAACACGAAAGAAAATATTTTGAAGAATGTCTCTGTATATACAGTACAGTTCAAAAGTTTGGGGTCATACTTTTATTCAGCAAGGATGGATTCAGTTGATCAAAACTGACAGTAATCTCTATTTTAAATCAATGTTGTTCTTTTGAACTTTCTTTTTCCATAAAAATATTAGGCAGCACAGCTTTTAACACTGATAATAATAAATGTATCTTCAGCATCTTCAACAATAATTTCTGAAGGATCATGTGACACTGAAAACTGGAGTAATGATGCTGAAAATTTAGCTTTCCATCACATGAATAAATTACATGTTAAAGTTGAAAACAGTTAGTTTACATTAATATTATTTTAAAATATTAGTGTTTTTACACTGCTTAAGAGAAGCATAATATATATATATATATATATATATATATATATATATATATATATTTGTTTGTACAATGAAAGTCAGTGGGGTCCAATGTTGATTGGACTTTATTTATTAAAATATTATCTTCTATGTTCAGGAAAGAAAGTCATTTGGAACAACATGAACTTTATTTTTTTGGTGAACATTTTAACATTTAGTCGCGATTTCTCAATTCCACTTAAACCCCAGACATTTACACACTGGTACACAAGCGCTCACTATTTGTGTGGATGGGAAGCCCAAAATGCGTCTTTCTGTTACAGTTATAACAAATTTTACTGAATACTTATTGTTTGTGGGCTAAATAACATTTAATCAGTGAATCATACTTTTTAATTCCATTTAAATATTTGTTTATTTAATGTAAGAACACGTCAAGAAACGGGATAGCGGAGAATAGCATGCATGCGACTGGGATATCCCATGCAGATTGGAGCCGAGAGGCTGTTCGACACACATCCTAATGAAGTCTGTCGCAGTGCATGGTGGTAAAATCATTTTTAATTAGAGAATGCGGCACAGGCATGCAGAGGTAAAACGCTATTTGGAGAACACAGGAAAGACTGCTACATAAAACATAAGATAGAGAGAGTCAACAAGAGGAACCGATTCAGTTTCTTAAAGAGCAAGAAGAAAAGAAACCAACAGCAGTTGGAAATCAGATATCTGAAACGTTTTACCTTTAATATTTTCTCTTTACATCAGCGTTAGATCTCTTTGATTCTTGAGTTATCAGAAGTGAATGGCGAAACATGAAGAAGGAAAGAGAAAGATGAAAGATTGCGCTCGGTAACGATAAAAGGAAACGGTACATTCTTTTGTTGTCTTTGAATCATCAATATTTGGGGTATAATTGTTTTGTTGGCGGTATATATCTTCATTTATGATGGAACAACACATAGTCCTTTTTTCTGGCTAAATAAAAGCAGCACCCATCTGCCTCTAGACCGGCTCCAGCCTCCTGCTCATCGCAAAAATAATGCGCGTCCTAATGACTTCCACATATTTGGAAATCTCCCTTTTGAAATTGGTCTTGGCAGATTATTTGCAGGTACTTGAGTTGCATCTGTTTGCAATTTCGCAAATGTGGAAGACTTTAATATGGCACTCTTGCTTTGGAATGATAGGGGCTATTCTAATCCTGGGGTAGCACCGGCTGTCATCACAAAAAGACCTTCGCTTTTCTCTTTTCTTCTCTCGGCGGAAGAAGAGACGCGAAAGACTTGACGCGCAGGTCAAGGTTAAAGTTGTGAGAAGCGTCCGGGTCCGAGCCGGTCCCACTGTTTTGGAAAGAGTGGAAGAAGGAGAGGGAACGCGAGAGAGGGGAGGAAGGACATTCAAGCCAGGCTGGAATCATTGTGACTTCAGTTCTTGTTAGTTCTACCATGTGGCAAGCAGCTGACCAGCCTAAGCCATTTGATTCCCTCTCTCACCCGCTCGTAGTGCTTTTTTTTCCTTCAAATATAAACTCTACTATCTGTTCCACTTTCCCAGCCTGTGCTGCGCCTGTGATTTCTCTCCCTCCGTTTTTGTCTCGCTCTCTTACCCGGCAGATTGCAATTGTATAGGTGGTTACAATTACATTCATTACAGATTTCATCAGCGGTGTTTATTCAGTCTGACGAAAAATGAAAAGGCGAACTTTTAACTCCTTTGTTTTGTTTTTTCCCCCCCTCCCGCTCTCTCCTGAATTTTTGGAGAGGTTTTGTTTTATTAGGAGTGAGGGGCAGGCGATGCCAGACAGGGAATTATGTTGAAAGTGTATGCCTTGCAACTTTTCTCCCTGTTGGAAATGTTTATTTGAACAGTAAGCTCATGATTTGAATATTTGTAATCCATGCTTAAATTTACAGGCCAGATGAACTTTTTGGCACAGAATCGCAACCATAAGTAGGATTTTCTCAAAAGCTTTACAAAATTTTAAGCCATTTGCATGGCTTATCTAATTTAGAGGGAGGGGGACGCCTCTCCCTTCTATTATTTTCATACCTCTGAAAAAGAACATTGTTCCGCACTTAATGTATATGCATACCTCTGCCGGCAGTCTATGGTGACCAACGTTGAAAGCACTTAGCGGGAGACAAAGGGGAAAAGAGAGCGAGGGAAAGACGAATACATAAATACATGTGTGCGAGGGGGGAAATGTATGCGATGGCCGGGGCGCTGGAGTGCTTTTTCACTCTGTTCAATTCAAATGAGTTTACTAGGTATTGACTTCTAGAGCTGGGAGAGGCCACCCATCTCGTAGGCTGGGCGGTCTTCTCGGCGCTGCGCGCTTTCTTAAATGATGCTAATCAGTCCGGCGGGGCCTGGCCTCTGTCCACCATCAGTTTTTCTGTAATTCACATGTGGTGAGAACCTGAAATTAAACATGTCTGCGTGTGCGCTGTGAATGGAAGTGTTGAGATGTGTGTTTCGGTGTGTGTGTGCGTCAGGGTCAAGGAAAACCGAATTAGCAGATAGGGGAAACTGCTGAAGCTCTGGCTTTCTCTTGGTCATGTTGAGGGTGAATGTCAACACGATTTAGCTGCTGCCCCATCTGCTGACTGGCTCCCGCTCCTGCTTTTTTCACGGGCATCTTGCGCGATCTGAGGTCCGGGGCTTCTGCTTCTTGTTTACGGTCCTTCGGATGCGTTTATAAGATGAATCGCTTATTTGTGGCTGTCTATATGCATGTGTGTATGTTGACAGCAGGGCGAACAGCTGACTCGACGGTGTAGCCGTTGCCCTTGTTTCGGCTTGGCTCTCGGTGGTGTGAAAAAGCTCGCTCTTTGAGGGCATTATATAGATTAATGGTTTGGGCCAAGGGCTCCTGGGAGGCCTAGCGTGAAGCCTTGGACTCGACTGGGATGGAAGGGGGAGCGGAGAGACTGGAGCCCCGGCCTGCTGAAAGCAAACACAGGCTTCTGGTCTGGATCTGGAGGGATGGAGTCGGAGCATCATCTGCTCCAAGCTGCTCATTATATCAGCACGACCCTCCTCTCCTCGCCAGCAGAGACACTAAACACTCACCAGCGCGCACACACGCACGCACACTTAGTCACTTGTCAATAACACAGTCCACTCGTATATTTACACATTTGGTACCCAAATTCCACCAACACGTAAGCGTCACCACACACACGTCATAGAAACACAGACATATGGACGCCCGTTCCCACCTCGTAGTAAAAAATCCAACAGTAGTTGTGATTTCTCACAACTGTCAGATGTAAAGTCACAAGAAATATAGTCTCAGAATCGTGGCTGTATCTTAGAATTGTGACTTTACATCTCACAGTTGTTACTTTCTGTCTTACAACCGTGACTTTATACCTCACAATTATGACTTTATTTGTTATAAAAGTGACTTCATTTTTCATAATTCCAACTATATTTCAGTTATAACTATTTTTGGTAGTTGTGACTTTATATGTCACATGTATAACAACTCATAACAACAGCTCATAATTGTGACTTAACATGACTTAGGCCTGGTTTCACAGACAGGGCTTAGGCTAAGCCAGGATTAGGCCATAGTTCAATTTAAGTAATTTTTATAAACATGCCTTAGAAAATACATTACTGGTGTCCATCTTAAGACAAAACAAAGGCATTGATATATTTTAAGATTAATCAGTGAAAGTTTCTTTAAGTTGAAGCAGTTTAGACTTAAGTTTAAGCCTTGTCTGTGAAACCGGGGTTAATATCTCACAAGTGTGACTTTATGTCACAATTTTGACTTTAACCCACAATTGTGCTTTTACATCTCATAATTGTGACTTTACCTCTCACAGTTATTACTTTCTGTCTCACAGTTGCCACTTTATTTGTCATAAATGTGGCTTTATTCTTCACAAAAACTATTTCTTGTAACTGTGACTTTGTCACAAGTTTAACAACTGCCCATAATTTTATAACCCTTGGACTTTGAAGCTTGGACTTTGTATGTTATAATTGTAACTACATCTCATAATCTGGACTTAACATGACTTAATATCTCACTGACTCTCAGTGACATATAACATTGACTTTAATTCACAATTGTGATTTTATATCCCAAAATTGTGACTTTACTTCTAACAGCTATTACTCTGTCTCACAACTCACAATTTCATTTGTCATAAAAGTGAATTTCAGTATTTCAACTATTTTTTGTATTTGACTTTATATGTCACAATAGCACAATTTTGACTTTAATTTACAATTGTGATTTTATATCTCAGAATTTTGACTTTTGACAGTTAAAAATCACAATTGTAAATTAAAGTCAAAATTGTGCTACAGTTATAAGACACAAAGTCCAAGTTACAAGAAATAAAAACAACCGTGATTTATAAAATGACAATTATGAGCAGTTGTTACACTTGTGACATATAAAGTCAAATACAAAAAATAGTTGAAATACTGTGAAATATAGTTACAATTCTGAAAAATTCACTTTTATGACAAATGAAATTGTGAGTTGTGAGACAGAGTTTCATGGTTGTTACTTTCTGTCTCACAATTGTGACTTTATTTGTCATAAAAGTGACTTTATTTTTCTTAATTTTAACTATATGTCACACTTTTAACTCACAAATGTGACTTTATATCTCACAATTTGACCAACAATTGTGATTTTATATTTCATAATTGTAACTTTACATCTCACAGTTACGTTTTTGTGAATTCATAATTATATTTCACAGTTATAACTATTTCTTGTAATTCAGTTGGCTTTATACGTCACAAGCATAACAACTGCTCTTAATTGTGATTTTTATAACTCATAATTGTTTTATTTCTTGTTACCTGGAATTCGTATAATTGTAACTACTTCTCATAATTGTGACTCAACATGTCTTATTATCTCACAAGTGTGACTTTGTATCTCATTTTGACTTTAATTCACAATTGTGATTTTATATCTCAGAACTGACTTTACATCTCACAGTTGTTACTTTTTTCTTACAATTGCGAATTTATTGGTCATAAATGTGACTGTTTTTCATAATTGTAACTATATTTTACAGTTATAACTTTCTTGTAATTGTGACTTTGTGTCACAAGTGTAACAACTGCTTATAATTGTGATTTTATAACTTACAATTGTTGTTTTATTTCTTGTAACTTGGACTTTGTATCTTGTAATTGTAACTACTTCTCATAATTGTGACTCAACATGACGTAATATCTCACAAGTGTGACTTTATATCTCACAATTTTGACTTTATTTTTCATAATTATATTTCACGGTTATAACTGTTTCTTGTAATTGTGACTTTGTCGCAAGTGTAAGAACTAATTGTGATGCAACATGACTTAATATCTCACACGTGTGACTTTATATCTGACAGTTTTGACGTTAACTCACAATTGTGATTTTATATCTCATAATTCTGACTTTACATCTTACAGTTGTTACTTTCTCACAATTGCAGCTTTATTTGTCATAAATGCGGCTTTATTTTTCATAAGTGTAACTATATTTCACAGTTATGACTATTTCTTGTGCTTTATATGTCACAAGTGTAACAACTACTCATAATTATGACTTAATATCTCAGTAATGTGACTTTATATCTCACAATTTTGACATTAACTCACAGTTGTGATTGTATATCTCACAACTGTGATTTAAATCTCACAATTTCCATTTTGTTTGCCAAAATCTTGACTTTATATCTCACAGTTATTACTTTATTTCCCATAACCGATTTTATATTTTGCAACTGTGTCGATATATCTAACAGTTTTTACATTCTTTCTAGTAATTGTGACTTTATATCTCTCAATTGTAGCCATATCTCATAGTTTTGACTTTTATTATTTTAAAAAAATCACAATTACCTTTTTATTTTTTACTCTGGTGCAGAAACGGGCTTGTATACATTACGCAGCCTTTCATTTCCCAAGCAAGCGCTTCTCTCTCTTCGCCCGCTTGAAGAATAGGAGACTGTGCTAGTAATATCCAGCACAAATACCAGTCAAGAGTAGGTGTGAGTATTAAATATATGTTGTATTTATTATGTGTTTTGTATAATATAATGTATTTATTATTATCATCATCATTATCATTATTATTTTCCTAGAGAAGGTCAAAGCTCTGTCTCCCATGTGTGAGAAATGAGAACGCAATAAATGAGAATCCTATTACACACACGCACACACATACACACGCCGCGGGTGAGGGCCAAGGCCTTTTTTTCTCAAGGCCTGGTGGACAAACAACAAGCATGTGTTAATGAAAGGTGAAATAAAACTCCAGAGGACGTAAACAGCACATTAACTCACAACAGGTTCTTTGTTGTCTTGGCGCTGATAGCTGTGTTAAAGACTGATATTTCATAACTTTACTTGTCATAAGGACAATAGCTCAGCTTTCTGTGTGTTTTTGTGCAGATTTGAGCACATTCCAGATAAGATTATGTTTGCGAGCGTGCGAGCGCACATGCGTAAAGCGGAGAAAGACAGAGCGAGCGAGAGAAACAAACCAAGGAACTTGGTTTGTTGCAATATGCGAGTGTTATCCGTTCGCCATTAATGTAAATATGTGCTCTGTTGTCGGACGTCTACATCTGGTCTATATGCCGCATACGTGCGTGCCTGGTAGAAGCGCGTTTGTACGCGTTCATGCCAGACGTGTGTATGTTTGCGTTTGTGTGTGTGCGTTGTTAAAGTGGGGAGCTTAAATAACCTACTTTTGTCTTGACAACAGCATCAGTTGTAGAGGTGCACATATGCAGAAAGCTATTTGGAAAGGCATCCTCTTGCCTGTCAGCTTTTATTATGCGGGAAGGTGTCATGTTTGTAACGAAGCTGAGTGCAGATGGCAGAGTGGAAGAAATGGATCACTAATTTTAACAATGATTAATGAACAGAGATGGAAAATGAATTACGCTCCACTATTGGAGGGAGGAATATTCTCTCTGAAAATGTTAACTTCGGCTGCCAGCCGGAGAGAGAGAGAGAGAGATGGTGATGAAGAGGGGGTGGGAGAGGGGGTCTGTTTTTTCCCTCGTATCCTTTGTAAAGTCAACACTTCACTGCTTTCGCTATTACTTTTACCATTTTGCCGCTCTGATAGACAGCGTTGTTCCATGATCTGTCTGTTGAGTCCAAGGACTGTAAAAACGGTCCTTTAACAGGTAAATATTGTGAATAGGTAACCGAGAGCATCATTTCTTTTAATTCTCAGGAGTCCTCTGTTCATTTACTGGAGACTGTGGCTGGTAGCGCACGTGCTCTGACATGTTGTGCGGGCGATCCAAGTTCGAATTTGGCTCCAAATCCTGTTTTTTTTTCCCCCTTTCATTTCCTCATCCTCTGTGATAAAAAAAAATATTATAAAATTAAGAAAATGCTTGATTCAAAGAGCTGTAAAATGTATAGATCTCAAGATGGCAGGTGAGAATCAGTGTTAATAATATGTTTATGCTCTAAGCAGAGGAATTTTTGGCATCCCACAATAAGTTTTAATAAAACAAAACTGTAGGATGTCATTGTCAGTCATCAATCATCTGTGCATGATATTATGGAGGAACGTATTTTGGAGAATCTTCTTAAAATTTCATCGAAAAAAACAATATAATAAGCAGACGAACGCATCCTGGCTTCATGGTTTCATCTTAGGTGGGCGTTTATTTACTTTTTGATTTATTTATTTATTTTTTAAGTTCAGGCATAATAGATATATCAGTGGTGTTTTGAATTTAATTACGCTCCTAATGGGAAATACCTTTAGGAAAAGAAAAAAAAGACACAACTACTACTTCTGGAAACAATATGTTTGTGTGTGTGTGTGTGTGTGTGTGTGTATGTGTATGTGTGTGTGCTAAAGAGCGCTCAGGTTACCCAGCATATGCTGAGTACTCAGAAAACATACACAATGCCTTTGGTGAACAAGGTAGAGAAAAAGCTCCTGGGATCCAATTTAGAATGTGACTTAAGGCAAGCATGCCTTTGAGTATGTGTATGTGTGTGTGTGACTGAGTATCTGTTTGCGTGTGTGTGTGTGTACACATGTGAGCGAGTGTGTTCGTCTTGGCACTCTATTGAAATACTACAGGGTGATTAGAATTCCCCTTGCAGGCTCTGGGGGTGGCCCGCTTTGAGCCCCACATCTGTGCCCCTGCCCTCTCACTGCTGCCCTCTCTCTCTATCCCCCTCTCTTTCTCTCTCTGGGAGGCCTGTATTCTCAGGGTTCTGTGCTACTTTAAAGGGAG
Source organism: Labeo calbasu (assembly GCA_019740295.1). NCBI lineage: Eukaryota > Metazoa > Chordata > Actinopteri > Cypriniformes > Cyprinidae > Labeo > Labeo calbasu. Next base: position 64,595 of record JAHKKF010513237.1, read on the forward strand.
GTCAGGTTATGTAGTTCACAGAGTTTATGCCGTCCAGATTATTTATTTAGCGCTGAGCAGGAGTCTTTCAAAGCAGGATTGGGTAACGCTTGAGACTTTGTAAATTTGTGTCAGATTTTACCGTCCTTTTTTAAATTCTGTACTAGCCTGCATGTCTGTAATGGTTACAAAAATCAAGAAGTCACTGCATGTAAGAGTGTTTGTCTGTACTCTTATTTAATATACATTTAATCTTATGGGGTCTTATAGTGAGGAATCAAACATTTCATGAGCTTTTAAAATGAAATTTAAATAGAAACAATCATTTCAGCTTTTGTGGCACATTTCAGTGTGGATGTTTAAGGTGCAGTATCTGTTACAGCGTGATGTAGGATTTGGAGAGAGGATAGTATTGAAGGATGGGGCAGTTAAAAGCTGTATGGAATTTGTAGCTTGTGTCTTATTGGAGAAAAGCACTGTTAGTCATTTCATGGGATAGGGGCAGTTCTTAAAGTTGTAGCAGCTAATAACAACCTGTTCAGTTTTAAAGGAGACAGCAGATGCAAAATTCACTTTTACATGGTGTTTGCATATAAATGTGTCACTTCTTTTTTTTTATTCGTAAAAAACCTAAACAGTCTCAATAATCAAGCGTTTTGATTTTCTGAGCATTATGATGTCATACTGCTCAGGCCCCGCCCACGGCCATTGACTGTCCTGTATTCACCATTTTTTCCGCAGTTAGCGACAATAATGTCTTGTAAGCAATGCAGGTGTTTTGTAGCTGGATGTAAAAGTGAACTTAAGAGTCATAATTTTCTCCTGACATCAAAGCCAATGAGGACGCAGTGGATTTGTTTTGTTTTTGATGGCAACGCGCCACCAAATACAGTGAGTGAGGAGAAGCTCATTAGCATTTAAAGAGACATGCACCGAATTGGGTCGGTGTGAACACAGCTGTTTTAGACAAGGTAAAAAGGAGTTGTTTTACACAAACATTGAGGAATTTTAACCAAAGTATGTTGCAGATATTTCATAAGATCCTTAAGTATCATAACAGCTTGAGGAAAATGGGCACCCGATGTCAAAAATGATTTGTTGATTCAACTTAAAATGATTTGTTATCCCGCTGCCATAAAATTTTACGTTCAGTCAACTCAAAAAAGTTTAGTCAGCTTGAAATGTTAAGCTGTACGAAGTGACAAGGGTAACAAACCCAAGTTTAACAAACCAAATGATTAGTTTAGTCAACTCAACTTAACATTGCAAGTTGACTAAACTTAAAATTTTAAGGCAGCAGGGTAAGAAATTAATTTAAGTTAAATTGTGTTTCTTTGTTTTTTACAGTGAAGGGTCTAAGAGAAAGTGGAAAAGGTTGTGAAATTGTGACTTTTTATAGTGTCATGTGATATATCTCCACACTGCAAAAAAAAAAAAAAAAAAAAAAAAGTTGTTTTAACTTAAAAAAGTAAGTGTTCATGCTGCCTTAAAATGTTAACTCAACTCAAATATCCACGTTCTCATGTAGTACAACTTAACATTTCATGTTGACTAAACTTAAAATTGATAAGATAAGATGCCCTGCCTTTTTGAAGGTTTATAATAAGTTTTTCTAGGCTAATTAAAGTGGTGAAAAATGTATTTTAATAAAAATCAGTCAATCAATCAAGATATAGTTTTCGTACATAAAGTTACATAAAGTAATTATTTTAATTTCTTTTAGTAAACATTATATAAATATTAATTGTACATTTATAATTTGCTACCTTGTAATTAAGTTGTGTGCTGTTATGTAAGCTGAAAAAAGCTGCGCTAACATTATTAGTGGACCTTAAAATTGCTTTAAAAAAAGAAATATATATATACATATCTGTATATATATCAAAGTGAATTTTTGATCACACGCAAGAAATTCGGTCTGTTTGCTTTGCTTTGAGGAAAACCAAAAAAGCATCAATGACACTGATGACAGAGACACAGATGCTGATGATGCGGATGAGGGAAGAAAGGAGGTTTTGTTCTCAGGAAAGTGGCACCTTGGACAGGAATCATATTTTACCCCATCATCAAAGTGGCCTCCTCTCCTGCACCACATACAGAGCTCATGGTCTGTCTCGGGACGTGTCTTTATTGCACCTGAACCAGTGTGGAGCAACATTATAGGCTTCGGTTACATACAACTGATCCAGAGCATCCCGGGCTAAATGAAACCTCAGACGCTCAACCTCCTTTTTTAAAGTTAGTGGTAGAGGCAGTGCAGAAAAGATTAGCATTTTATTAGCAAAAAGCATCTGATTATCAGTTGTTGTTTTTTTTAAAAATGCAGCTGCCACATTTTAGCTGCATGAATATGGCGCGACTTTCTGAAGTTGTAATTACAGGTAAATCAAACGCATGGTTGCCGAATCTCTTGCATGGGCTGAGTTTGTTTACAGGCGCTTGTCTACCCCCTCGCGTGAACCTGTCTGTGTTCTTCCTGTGCCGCCTCCCTCGTACGCCCGGCTGCAGGTACGACTGCTTGGCACGGGGATTGATGGCGCCAAAAGAGGAGGATATTAAAGATGTCTGTCACGCTCCCCTCCTCAGCGAAACAAGTGGATGTGAACTTTTCAGCCGCGCGCTGTCACCTCGCCTAATCAGGACGTGAAATCTGTATCCAAGCATAGTCATTTAACTTTTACCACTTCCTCCCCCCTCCTGCTGGAGAAAAGACAGTAAAGACAAAAAGAAAGAGAGAGAAAGCATAAAGTGACAAAAAGAAGAAGAAAAAAACGCAGCAAAAAGAACAATCATGCTGGAAGTAATGATATTTTCCAAATAAACGCCCGCCTGTCAGAAGCAGGAGACATATTCACTTCCCCAATGTAGCTCAAGGAGACAATTAGCAAACAGAGGTGACACGGTAAACAGGTGCAGCCATTATTCCGGGAGCTGCTGGCGATATATCCCCATCTCCCAGACTGATGAGGGATCATGTGACAGGAGGGGTGAATTATCTGTCTGTATCAGGGCTCGACTGATTGGGTCTGCCTGCCGTTTTACTCCAACATCTTCTGTCCTCCGAAAAAAGAGAAGAGATGAAAAGGGATGATGGCTCCACAACAAGCTCACAGGGTGGGATGTAGCGCTCCTACACTTCTCGGTTTTACATCTGTCTCGCTGCGCTGCTGCTCAGATATTCTTTGTTTTCTTCTTTCTTGTAGTCCCGGACTCCTCCTGTCCTAATACTCGCGTCATTCTTTTCCCGCTTTTCGCTTTCCTGCAGCGAACGAAGCTTTCTCTTAATTCATAATAGGTCATCGTCCTGAGCGCAAGGTCAGAGCGGTTTGTAGGAATTGATTGCTTGGTGCTAAAGTGCTAATCAATGAGAACCTTTTCCTAGAAGCTTGAAAATGCGAAACATTTTTATTAAAATATGGAGAGAAACGTCAGTATAGGAAGGTAATGTGTAATGGTAGGCCGCGGAGAATGATGTCGACCGAAAATCAATACGTCTAAATCACTTTTTCAGTCTTTTTTGATTTAATGCTTTTTTTTTGGAGGTGTGTTTGTTTTTTCAAATTTTATTTATTTAATTTTTTGGCAAACCCCGCCTTACAGCTGATTTCATTGGTCAACTCAATCATGCATTCAAAAGTTCAGACTTTAGTTTAGACTCTGATTGCTACAATCAGTAATGTTAAGGTTGCATTGCAAACAGATGATTTTTTTTTTAATACATTTTATAAGAAAATAAAATCTTCTGCTTTTTAATATTAAATTTTTAATCAGTGAGTTCCTTGACCTTCAGCGTTTTGGGTAAGGTCTAGTTTTTTTTTTTATTGTTTTTTTTATTGTTTGTAAATATATATATATATATATATATATATATACAGTGCGGACTGCCTACACAATGCTGAAATAAATAATATATAAATAAAGAGTTCGTTTGCAAAAACAGATAACAATAGTTTAAAAACAAATGTTATTGTTTATTTTGATTAAGTAACAATAACTTAAAAATACAGCTAACTAACACAATAAAACATGTTATAAATAAAAAATGTTGAGTTAGATTTTTTTTTTTGCATGTAAACTGTTTTTGCAAATAAAACTGAAATCTTAAAAAATCGTCTGCGTAATGCTTTGTGCTTATCTGGTTTTAGAGGAAAAAAGAAATGTCTGTTTTAGCGCCACTATTTATTGTATCCTTGAAGTATCAACTGTAGAAATGTTATTTCTAACAGTACTGTCAAAATACTTCCTTTTCCTCCAATCTGAACTCTATATGCCTCTCGGCAGCCATACGGGATCCATCATAAACGTGCCGTCCAAAGCAATTCTGTAAATACGTACACTCATAACTCAATAAGCTCCTACGCGACGGCCTCAGCTTCAGAGAGGAACACGTACGGCACAACCACGTAGCGGTGTCAGGCACGGCTCGCTTTCTGTCATCTTTGCGATATCCAGAGGACAAAATCAAACAAGCAAAACAAAGCGAGAAACAAAACACAGACTTCTGCGGAGCCCCCGAAGACGCTTTGCGTGTCGTATAGCTTCCGCCTACAAACCCCTTCGCTCTTGAGTTTAATCTGTGATATAGGAAGACATTATCCATCAAACCTTCATCTCCCTCACGAATCATCCTAAAAATGGTCCGTTTTTTCACCATCCGATGATTGACATGGCACATAGGCGCTCTGTCTCTGACAGTTTAGGCAGCATTAGTTGGAGTGGCAGCCGTCTTGCTAGGAGTTAATGATAATAATTATTTAGCATTTTTTATTGCAGGATAATTATTTAAGAGGTTCATGTAGTCAGCAGTGTAATCAGTAAAGAGCGATTACAGAAAATCCACAGGCAAGCAGATGGTAGCTGTTGTGTTTTTTTTTTTTTTTCTTTTTCTCTTCCCCACTCATATTAAACTAGCAGGCATTATACCAGCTTTGGCAAGAGGACAATGGAAAGGGCAAATGATAAAATTAAAATCTCTTCACCATCTAAAAGAAAAAAATACATAATCAGTGGCATAATTAGGACTTTTTGGTCTTGGGTGCCAACGCTGGCCAATCAACCCGGTCCGATGTAACAGCAAAAAGTCCTTCAGAAACAAAGAGATATACTTAAACAGAAATGACTGACCCCGTTACTTTGTCTAATAGCGAAGAATCGCTTTTGGTGTTTGCACACAATCAGCACTAGCAAGGTCAGGACTTCTCTTTTTTTAAAAAAAAAATCTCGATTTTTACAGTGCATTCCCACTGTACTGCTTTCTGGGCTAGTCGTTCAGTGTTGTTTTATTAATTTTTAAAAACTAATTAATTCATTTATTTACTTGCTTTTTTTTTTCAATGTACTCGACAAGCAAAAGCAAAAGCTCTCTCTCTTTCCAGGGTCGGAGTGATCGGTACACAGAGGCTGCTGCCCTACATTCCTGACTAATTGTATAATTGGAAAAAGCTCTCCAAATGAGCGGCCCCCTTTCGCAAGTGCAATCTTCCCAGTGCTTTCCCCTTCAAAGCAAATCACAAAAGAGCATTTTGGGAATAATAATCATTTCAAAAAGCATCCATTATTAATCCAAAATAGTTGAACATCACCAGAGCCGTCACAAAAATGCCACCACCACACATTACCAAACACCACAACTACGTGGTAAGTGATACCGTCGATACTCGCTTTCAAACTCGGATGGGCCTTGATCCTCTGCTCGAGTCGCTTCTCTTTGACGTTCAAAGATCTACCTGAGAGCTGTCTACACGCTCATATTTTACAGTTATGCCGGCGCTCATAGATGGATTGGATTTTTAGATTTATGGGCCCTCTCACGCACTCCGTCATTCGTTACTGCGACGGCAGCGAGACGGTGGGATGATTTCTGAGGTCGACGGTGTCGCAAAGTGCAGTTAAAACGAATCTGTTAATTAACCCTATTGATCAGTCAAAAAATAGAGGCAAATGTGATTTGCATACAGCAGGCACGATCAATGCTTTAACTGATTTTTCATCTCCCTTTTTTTTCTCCAAATCTGATTTCCTCTGTTTTCAAAGTGAGAGAAAGAGAGTCGGGCCTAATGCCCATCGATCCGCCGTCGCATAGACACGAATACAAAGCGTTTTATTATGCGGCGAAGGGTAGGAACATATTAGGGGCGCTTTGACTTCAAAGTTCAATACGTCGCGTTAGGAAACATCTTTCTTTCTTCGTCTCTCTCTTTTCTTCTGAGCCGACGGCCACGACTCGGTTGCGCGCCGTTCGCATTGTTTCTCCAAACCGACGATAATTAAAATGCAGTCACAGTTTTGCTCTGTGAATATTGTACTTGTGCATTAAATACTACTCTAATTGTTAGCTGAGTGGAACACGTATTATTAATAAGGTGATATTTCTTCAGGCAAAACAAAATCTGTTCCCTTTTTCCTGATTGAGTCGCAAACAACAACAAGCAACACGACGAAGTCTAAAAAAAGGGTGGGGGGAAACAATAGGTGTTAAAAAAGCAATATGCTGCGTTTTCTCAAGAGCATCTTATTATAGCGTATTGATTTATAAGGCTTTAAATGCGATCCGCCGCGCAACAGTCAAGGGCAGAACGAGAGAGGAAGAAAGCGGAAAGGAGGGAGAGAGAAGGAGGAAGAAAGAGATGGCTACGCAGGGGCTTAGTGGCAGCCGTCGGGTGCTGGAGAATGCCCTGCGCTGAATAGTTTTGGAACACAAAAGGGTAATTGTTTTAGCCCAGATGTTGCTTTCGCACAACAAGCAGGATACAATGTTCCTACTGAGCTGATGAGCCCAATCAGTAGAATGATTAAAAATTGATTTTGTCCCTGTAATTACAGTATGTAAACTACTTAGCCAGGATTGCAAAGGAAGTGATTTTCTAATTACGTATATACTCTGGTGTCTAATGATTGGTTTTTTGAAGTAATGAAGAGAGGGTCCTAACGACTCCTCTGTGTTCTGTTGGTTAAGGGGAAAAAGCGGGAGAGAGAGAGGAAGAGAGAGACGGGGACCATCGTTAGGGCAAAGGCAGCAGGCAGACAAAGAGCTCAAATTGAATTTTCGCCACGGTAAAAGGCGAAGGGATTGTGTTTGTTAACATGCGAGCCGAACGCTAATGGTGGCCGTGACTTGTGTGGGGTCACCGGTCCGACAATCTGGACTCTCCAATTAAATCCCCCTGGAGTCATCATTACCACCAACACAAACACGCAAACACACATACACACGCACATTATTATCATGTTTTTCGGACTTCAAATTTTTCATATAATTATCGAACAGCGGAATACATACTGTATGCTTGTTTCCTGTTCAGGCGACTTAACGGTTTATGAAATAATATAACAGGGCCTCCGAAGCCATTCTTTTTTTTTTTAGACGAGAAAGAATGGTTTCTTCTTCCTTAAATCGAATTAATTTAGCCTCTCAAACGCTACTGCTTAAAAACAATATGTTTCAAGATACTCCCAAGTCTTTGTTTTCCAAGGAGTTCCCTGGATGTGAAAGCCATAAAGCACATATTTAGGCTGTTGAAAACAATTTCAGCCCTGCTTTTAAATTCTTTAGCAACAGATTAGAGTAATCTGATAACGGTTGGCATTCTCCGGAGCGAACAGGACGGAAAAAAGAAAACAAACAAACAAAAATTCCACACAATCGGAAGCGACGCTCACGCAGCTTTGCATTGTGGGTGGATTTTGGGGGTGACACAAATCCAGATTCATTATGACGAACGAAAAAAAACTTTGAGGAAAAGAAAGCGAAGAGCGACTGAGACAAAGAGAGAGAATCGCTCGAGCTTTGAAATGCTGCCAGTATCAAACTGTACTTTTCAGACACAGTTGATTGGGAGAGAAGCCGATAGCGCGGTGCAGTCTGGCCCCTTTAATAATTCATTTAGTTAGGCTATGATCTATCATTTTGTACCTTTTGACATGCGATATTGAAATTTAATATTGCATCAATACAAATGATGTATTGCCAGTCGGCGCGGGGGATGTGGATGGGAAAGCGATCTTTGGATGTCTTTCGCTTTCCCTCCTTCTCTTTTCAAAGCTAGATTGTACTTGAACACAAAGGCAGATGTTCAGTAAAGAAAGCCTCTCTTACACAACTTTGATGTGTATGTTTAAAAAAAATGACATCTTTAAAGACCCGCCGAGCGCTCGCCATCTTCGGTGGGGGTGCGGGAGTATTTCGTGCGTGCGCTGAAAGTGAAGATGATGGCACCGATGCTCAGAGGTAGAAAGCGGACTGTTAAAGATAATATCTTTATTTCACCATTTTAAGAGCATTAAACACTGCGACTGTAACATTATATTTAGTCGTTGTTGACAGAACCTGATGTACACTACTGCTCAAAGGGGATGTTATGATTTTTTTAAATGTTAAACTACAATAAAACTGTAATATTGTGAAATATTACATTTTCAGCAGTCATTACTCCAGTCTTCAGTGTCACATGATCTTTCAGAAATGCTGATTTGCTGCTCATTTATTATTATCAACAATTTTGGAAACAGCTTTGCTGCTTAATATGTTGGTGTAAATACAGTTTTCTGTCTTTACTGTCACTTTTAATCAGTTGAATTTGTCTTTACTAAAAAAATAAAAATCTTACTGACCCCAAACTTTTAAGCAGCAGCGCAGTGTAGCGATGCCATGATTCACAGCATACATCCTCACACCGCCATTTTTGTTGTCATCTTTGAGGAAGTGTATTTTGGGCCGAAGCCCCTTTCGTTTTTCAGTTAAAGCTGTCTTTATGAGCTGTGATTTCTGACACTTGTTCCTTAGGCACTGCAAGCTAGTGCTAATGATATCCGATGAGTTTCTCCTATGCTCCACCCCGCCACTGTCATTAACACATGGCTTGCCTCCAGTTTACTCTCGCACAATGGCAACGAGAGCCGGATGTCAATTAGACTTTCTTGGGGTAAACACTGCAGGTGAAAACACATAGGTGACATGATGTACAAGCAGAGATACTAATAAGAATTTTACCATAATGTTTACGTTTCAAATAAAATGGTGTTCTGTTGAAGCCTTTGGATGGGATACAGTGGTGGATTTTGTGTTGAGGCGTGAAGGTTACATGATGACTTGTAGGAGCTTTTATCTGTCCGTCTGGATTCATCTATAGGCAAACAGTCAGTGCCAAAATTGTAGAAATATCATACCTCTATTAGTATTCATCTTTTATTAATACATAATATATATATAAATGTAATATAAATATTAGATTAGTTTATTAATAAAATTCTGATGATTTGATGTTATTTATTTTATTATTATTTAAAATTGATTTATGTAAAATATAGTAAATATTAAAATACTAGTTCTGTACAATGATTAGTCGCATACAAAATAAAAGTTTTTGTACACATAATATATGTATTTGTACATTTATCATGTATATGTAAAGACACGCATACAGTATATATTTTGAAAATATTTACATGTACATATTTTAGGGCTGTCAACTGATTAATCACGATTAATCGCATACACAATAAAAGTTTGAGCTTGCCTAATATTTGTGTGTGTACTGTGTGTAATCATGTATATATAAATAAAAACACATTCATGTATATATTTAAGAAATATTTACAAGAATATGTATTTATTATATAAAAATACAAATAATTTTGTAAATAAATAACATGTTTCTTAAATATATACATTAATTTGTGTGTTTATATATACATAATAATTACACAGTACACACACATATATTAGGCAAACTCAAACTTTTTTGTATGCAATTAATCGCGATTAATTGTTTGACAGATCTAATTTATATTCATGTAATCTATATTATATATAAATATATTTAATATATAAACATAACATTTTTCTTAAATATATACATGAATAGGTGTGTGTATATATATATATAATCCCTGGACATTTACATTTGACCTTTTTTTTTTTTTTTTTTTACAAGCCCCACTCAGAAATAATCATTTAGATGTTATAGTAAATATGAAAATTTAGATTGAAGTCATTGTGTGTTTAAATTAGATTTTTATGTATTTTTGAATAACCGGTGGAAAAATAAAAATAAATAAAAATGAGCGTCATGTGATTGGCCCATATTTGTGTGTATTTGCATGCAAGCGTGTTCTCTGTCATTGTGTTGATGGACTTTTGCGACACTTCGTATTAGAAATCTGAGGCAGCAAATAAAGATTGATTCGGACGAAAAAAGCAAAATGCATATGCTATCTCAACATATATTATGATTTAGTAGTACGTGACATGTTTGGGCACATATGCATACACATAATCAACTGTCCCCACGTATTCATGGGGGGCTGGCGTGTTATTAAAGCCATATGACATAATTGCATTTGATGTGGAATAAGCCGGGATTCGGTGTCTCTCCCATGTGAGGATGGCAGGAGTGATGGACGAGCACATTAGCAGCAGGGACAACATTAGATTTGCTCAAAATTATTGATCTTTTGTTTGCCAGCCAAGTCGGCAATAAATAACCGAATAACAGAGACGCGACTCATTATCGTCGTGCCAACTGACAGACCTCTATCAAAACTACTCTCGTGCCTCCTGCCCCCTCTCTCGCTCTCATCCGCCCGCTCGCTTTCTCTCTCCGAGTCACGCTGATATTAATCTGCTTTTAATTCCTATACTTTTACAGCTCGTGCTTTAACTTTAGGCCTCGCTGTCACTATCTGATTCCCTTAAAATTTTAATCCAGATGTGATAACCTGTATTATTTCGTATTTTACACACCCGCATTCGGAGGCTCTCTGTTTTATTCCCACCTTCTTAGTGGAAAAAATCCTTTTATCACACAATGGGTAATTTATATCCATTACCAACGTTTTCAATCCTTTTCAGGGCTGCTGTCAGTGCCTTTGGCACCCTCATGATTAATGTGATCTAATAATAGTGTGCCATTATATTTCCTTTAGTAAAACATGTACCAACATCCTATTCAGCCCCAACCAAATTCATTGCCTCTTAGAATGGTTCTCGCCCTGCTTGAGCTGAAAGACAAGATTGCTATTTTTGCACAGGGGATGATTGTGGAGAGATTCAGGATACCATGGGCTCGTGTTTAGCATCATTTGAGGCAAGAGATGATGTGATTGTGTGCGTGTGATGGGAGTGATGTACCATCCCAGCGAGTTAGTCTTTGCCAGGTTATGCGTCTCAAACTTGTAAAAAGGCGCAAGTATATGTCATTCTTACGCCATCTCTCGTTCTCTCTATCAGTCATTATATTCACGAATACATCGGCTGTTTAGTTACATCTTTCACAGAGGGCTGGTATGTGTTATATATAGTCTGTGCTGTATGTTTGTGGCTGTAATAGTAAAGTGTGTGCGTCTGTCATGGTTTTGTTTATTACCCGTGTGGTTGGTGGTGAGGACCGGCTTGCGGAGGGTCCCACCGCTGTGTGAAATTGACATCAGATGGTCATGATGACTGGAACAATATCACTTCCAGTCTTCATTTAGCAAGGGGCAGTCGACCCCTAAGACTACACTGTGACCCCCACACACCGAGCACCATCCTCATCTGTCAACGCTTCACTTTTAACCGTACCATCTCCCTCTCTACTACTTATAACTAGCTTTTTTCAGAGTTAAACACGTACGTCTGTTGCCAAGCTCTGCAAAATTGTTTCTAGCTGTCGTGAGAGAAATATAAAATCACCATTACTATCTTCACTTTAGGTTTTCGTGTTTTCATTAAGATATATTCACTTTTAAATTCATTAAATTTTTAAAAGATCTTCATTTAAAAGAAATTACTTTTTTTTTTGTTCCAGCCCAGTTCTGCTAAATGAAATCAAGTCCCACCTCTGCCTTATGTTATTTCCTGCTGAATATTCTGTTTCACACAGAAATTAAATTGAAGTTGTAAATAAACAAATATAATTGTAGAATGTTTTTCAAGATAAGCAGTATTCTAGCCTTTCTACTTCAGAATTTCTTGGTTAATGCAATGTGTTACTTGCCATTTGTTTGTCATTTGTGAAAGTTACTAGTAGTTTCTGAGCAATTTTTTTTTAAGTATTCTACACTATTTTTCTTTCACTCTATGATATGCAATATACATTTACGTACATACATACACAGACTACTGTAAAAGCAAACAGTATTATCTAACCCGGGGTGCACATAAGCGGTGCACGAGTATGCAACCAAAATAAAAAGTGCGCTAGGTAAATAAGTTCAGAGTGCTCATTTATGCACAATCACCATTTTAGATCGACTAACTGTAATACTGTATAAGATTTCCATTCAATATATAAGTGCCCGCCAAAATAAAAGCTTGCTGATTTTAGGTTTGAAAATGTTGAACATTTATGTATATAAATAAAAAATAGAAATATTAGCATTGTATTTTTTTTAAGTGTACTATAAAATAATTGTATTTTTATTTAATGCTCAATTTTTATTTTAAAATATAATTGTGTTATCACATTGTATTCATCATTTTGTTTAATACTTAATTTTAAATACAAACTAAATAAAGTGCAATAATACTATTGTTATTATTATTATTATTATTATTTATAGTTATACTTAGTAAGTCACACTATGTGCAGTGTGAGCACCAAACCAAATCTCCAGGTGCTCTCATGAGAACCAGCCCGAAAAACTTATGCGCACGCCTTTATATAACATTGTGTGCTGATAAAGCTTCAGGTCATTTAAGATGAATAAGAGTTGTGATTTCTGTGGGTTGAGCAACATCAACTGAAAATAAATGACAGATAAACAGAGATATGTAAAGGGGATCTGTCATATATTTTAATGTGTGAAACATTCAGTATGTTTTCCTTTAGTTCTTTTTCTTTTTTCTTAAATCAAAGGGATTATGAAAGGGAGGGCTGTAATAAGAAAATAAGAAAATTTGTTTTGGCCGGGCTGAGGCTCCATAACTTTTCATCAGTTCGAATTATCAGTACGATTTATTATTTTGTTCGATCCAAATTACAAAGTAAAGAGAAAACATAGGCAGCATGAACAGAGAGAAGGAGCGATTTCATGGCCGTGTACTTCTCAGCCGGGTCAGCAGTGTGTGTGGTGGGGGGCTGGTGGTGGTTAAACAGGTGAGTCATCTTCTCCTCCTTCCCCCCGCCCTATTTAACCGGGGAAACCCTTCAGGCAGGTGGGGGAGGGAGGGGTGGGCAGACGGGGGGACAGCAGAAGAGATTGCTTGCTGTGAGCTCAGCATTTTCTAGGGCCCAGACCAGAGCTAAGCAGACAAGAGAGAGAGAGAGAGAGAGAGATGTTCCCGCTGAATAAGCCTCCGTCTGAGCCGTGACTACGCGCACGCCTGGTGGCACCACCGCCTGTCTGTAATTCCCATGATGCAAGCCGTATGGGGTGATGATGATGACCATAATGATGAAGATGATTATGATGACTACCCACTTTGTGGCTTTATATCATCTGTCCCCATACATGTGGATGAGCGCAGAAGCTAATTCCCCTTTAATCTCCTAAATGTTACGCCATAGCGGAAACGCTTATAGCAACAGCTCTTTAAATAACATGTTACGGGACAGGCCGGTCATGGCATACTCATTGAGAAAATTTTCAGAAAAAAAAGTGCAAAAATTTAATTTTTAGGTGTACAACGGCTTGTCACTGAGGCAGTACTCTTAAAGGAGAAGTTCGCTTCCAGAACAAAAATTTACAGATAATTTACTCACCCCCTTGTCATCCAACATGTTCACGTCTTTCTTTCTTCAGTCGTAAAGAAATTGTTTTTTGAGGCGAACATTTCAGGATTTCTCTCCATATAGTGGACTTCAATGGTGCCCACGAGTGTGAACTTATAATAACTTAAAATAACTGATCATTTTGCTAGATACGACCCTTCTTCCTCGATTGGGATCATTTAGAGCTCTTTGAAGCTGGATTTAAACAGCATTTTGGAAGTTCAAACTCACGGGCACCATAGAAGTCCACTATATGGAGAACATTCCTGAATTTTTTTCCTTTAAACAACATAATTTCTTTACGACTGAAGAAAGAAAGACATGAATGACAATGAATGACAAGAAATTTTTTGCTCTGGAAGTGAACTTCTCCTTTAAAGTGAGTGCACACAAAATCATTTACACCTCCTCGTGTCATTCTCAAACCTGTATGCATTTCAAGATATTTTGAAGAGTTTTGGTAACCAAACGCTTTTGGTGTCCCATTGACTTTTTAATTTTTGAGTAGACTCCGGGACAACTTCGTGCCTTAATTGACTCAGCAGGTTACTTTAGATATAAAACCGAGTCTTAGCTTTCAAATTTTTCCGTATGTTAAAAAATTAAATCAATAAATAGCACTTTGTGGCTCTTTAATGCGTCGTGACAAATGACTGTAGTGCCTCAGTTCAAGCAGTGCATGAACCGATCATCTCTTCCTCTTTATTAGTTATACAGTTAAAATAAACATGAATGAACATCAGAGGGTATCTTGTTTCAACTGTGGACAGATGTCAATACACACCATTTTTCAAGTTCACCAGTTAATCTACTCTCCTGTCTGGTTTGTTTGTTGGGCAAAAATGGATTATTCTGCGTTATGATTGGTCAGTTCGCCTGTCAATCAAACTCCCTGCAAAGGATCAACCCATAAAAGTTTTATAGTAGTACCTCAAGGACACAGATTACTACTTTAGGGTATTAATATACACCTTTTACGGGTTGATATGAAACCAAATTGTCCCTTTAAGGATCCTGCCCAAATTGAACCCCTACTTTTTTGTATTTGTGGTGAAGCCGAACAAAAAATGTAGAATGAGTACAGTGAGTTTGAAAGCAGGTTCCTGGGAAGCTCGGGGCGAGGTGGTCCCGGTGGGAGGACGTGAGCGGGCGGCTCTCTGCCAGGTTCCCGGGTTAGCTCACCTAGAAGCTATTTCTAACGGAGCCAGTGGAAAGGCCCATGCAGGCGAGTGGCAATATGCTGTGAATACGTGACGCTCATCTGTTGATGGCACATTTAAAAAAAATTATGAAATAAATAATTGTAAAAAAGCTGCTGCCATGTTGATTTATATCTATTTATATTAAAGTCAAGATGGCCTGCGAGCTTGACACCTAAATGCAGTGGTGCAAAGCCATTTTCTCTATGCTCTTTCACACTCTCTCTCTCTCTTTTCGCCTCTTGCCAAAGTCAGAGAGATGACGTGAAATGAATATGTGTCATAATTCTGAGCAGAGTGGGAAGATACGCAGCGTATGTCTATGTACGTGTGTGTGTGAGAGAGAGAGCGAAGAGTCCTGTGGTTATGAACTCGAGCATTATGGTACTGTAAAGGTTTGAATAATTGAGAGCGCACATTATTTTGAAATGCCATTGTCTGTCGTTGAGTCAGTGGTTCTGATATAGAGGGCATCGGAAGCCTTGGGAAATGTGAAGGGTTGATGCAAACCGGGCCGCCGACACCTTTGACACGAGAGGTGGGATTTTGTCACGGAGGTGGCGTTGATGCAGACAAGTGCGGCTTGTATGTGCGTCTCGTGGCCTCATATGACCAGAAGCATTGACGAAGACGTGAAACACAAACCTGCCATATTTTATTCATACTTCAAAAGTGTCCTGGTCTCCATGAGTGCTAGCCACAGATCAATCTCAGGGATTGCACAAGGCAGCCAGTGGGTAGAGAGGGAGGCGTTATCGATTTATCAGTGGAATATAGCGTGTGTTTGCTTTAAATGGCCACACTAAACCCAGCTGTCAACGACTTGACATGCTGACATTTACACACAAACACAGATACATACGCATACGTATACAGGAGAGATGGATGGAGCCACACACACACATTTCATACGGCTAAATATGTACTATAAATAAGTCTTATATATACACATCCTCTGTTCAGATAGGTTTACCTTGACACACACACATAGCTTTAAAAAAGCTATCACATTGCTGTATTGTGAGCGGATGGCAGATTCTCACTTATGGAAGGTATTTTTCAATTTTCAACCACACTGAGCGTTGCGCCTTTTTCACGGAGCCACACACACATAAACACACACACACACACCTGGCATGCCGACAGCAGAGGGCTGGGTGGAGAGGAGCTTGCAGCGCGAGATGCAGCATTGCGGGCCATAAAAAGGATAGTTTAACAATTGATCGGCAGAGCAGTGGTTGAAATGGCAGCTGTAAATCAATTTTATCTCTCAGCCTCTAAAGAGTGTTTTCTAATGAGGTTAATGTCACATAATGACCAAATTCCGCCATTTAAGAGATGCCCTCAAGGTGTGCATGCAAGATAGATGTCGCCCAGGCCTGAGTTAACGTAAGACGACCCCACACGCAAGAGAGAAGGTACACCTCTGATGAACACTGTGTTTTATGTATAAAAAACGAGAGTGGAATGATAGTGGATGAAGTCAGAGGGGAGATTGAGACCAGGGTTGGGACTTGGGTGACAGGATCTGAAAGGACACAAAGACCCAGGAGTAATACGCTCACAATCAGGCTGGGTTTGGAAGCTGGTGGTATATTAATACACAAAAATACACAAAAATAGAGTTCTTTTTAATATAAATAATTAGTGATGTTTGATTAGTGTTTGCCTAAAGTGTATCAATTTAGAACTGATTTTAAAGAGCATGTGGTATATTAAAGTGTCCTAAACTACAACAGGTTTAAATGCAATTAAGGTCAGAAAACATTGTAATTTTATCAGAATATACATTTATACATGGTCATTTTTCAATGAAATTATTTGTACGATCAGTTCTGAGCGTAAGATCTTTAAACTCCTCCCTTCCATAAGCCTACTCTGCTCTGATTGGTCAGCTGGCCAAGTCTGTTGTGATTGGCACAGAGAGGAGTATTTAAACAAGTTAGCGAGTGCTACTATCTGTGTTGTCAAGTCCGCGGTTGTTTGTGATATATACGCGGATTGAAGCAACCCCAATAACGTCATATTTAGCCTGTGTGATTTTACCAGGGGAACCCCGACAAAAAATGTGTTTTATACCTCGGAATGCAATTTTTAATAGGGAACCCCTCTCGAAATGCAGCTGAGCTAGTTTAGGGCTAGTTTTGAGTAGCAGTTAGGTGGATTTTGGTGTGAAAACCTGGCAACCCTGGTTACCACTGACAAAGCCTTTACATAAAACAATAATACAGTGCTCCAATCCGTTCTTAAAATAATGACATAAAAACGTTTAACACTTATGCAAGCAAGTCATGCCCACAGCTAAAGTTTAAACTGTAAAAAGTGTAAACACTTAAATGGTGGATATGTTAAAAAACTAATTTTAACCACTGATTCTTCACATCATTATCTTTCGGCAATGAAAACACAGCTAATTCGCTTTGACAGCGCAGAACTCAGTGTCTTCTCGACCTGATGTAAACACACTAACTGGCGGAAGTGTTTGTGGGCATGTCCGAGTGTTCGTATTTCGCGGGCAGGCGGGATTATGCTAATGTTTTACCTAGTGACGTATGTCCGTAACAGGAAGGTGATTCACAAATATGACAACTCATTAAGGCGATTCAGAGCCATAAAATTTCCAAATCTAATAAAATATGTATGTACAGTGTGTATACTGTATATAATCTCTATTAATAACATACATAAGACAAAATTGATCTAAAAATGTATTTACGTGTGCTCTCACACACATTTATAAACTCCAGCCCCGGCTTCTCAGGTGTAAAGAGAGTTTGCCGTGCTCAGCTGTTTGTACCCACATAAGAAAAAGATTAATTCAAGCTCTGCACACAAGAAGAAATATTAAGAAAACAGGCAGGTCCTAAGGCTAGCATCTATCATAAGAGCCCTAAAGCTATTACTATGATCTAATCAGGTTTAATATGATATCCTATCAAAGCTCTGTCCAAAAAAGCCCTGCCCCAATTCTAAAACCACATCAACTGAACTGATGACACAGGCTAAATTGTTTCTATTTCTTTTCAGCCGTGGAATATGCATGCAGAGTAAACACATTCTACATTATTAAATGTAAAGAAGGCATTGAGAATGTCATTGAAACCGAGTACTTTGTAGCAAAGAACACCTACACTTTGTATTACCAACTACTTGTGTAGGTGCTCTCGAATCAGAGCGCTTTGAATTACGAGTAAACCGTTGCTACCAAGTCCTCTCATGTATATACCCTTCAGATATTTTCCTTAGCCCCTTCCATCTTTCCCACTCCCGCTCTCTCTCTCCATCCCTTTCTGCGCTTTAATGAATTGAGCGGTAGATGAGACGATTTTTTGGGGATTAGGCTGTCGTGGCTGTGCGGTGCAGGCACTGACCTATAAAGAAGGCCTTTAAGGAGCCTCATTAATCCACCTGTCCAGGAATACTATATTTATATGTGTCCCTCAGATCTGGGCTGAGGTGCTCAAATACGATGTGGAATTACCACTGCTGGCACCCAATTCATTTCCAGCATGATTAGTGACACAGCCACACGGAGGACGCTGTGGGTGGCACACGGCGCAGACGCTGGGGTCTTTATATGGGTACGCCGGCGTAATAGGAGCGTGTATGTGTGCCACTGTACTCTTAAGATGGTTGTGCTTTTTTGAGAATGTAAAGTAAAGCCTCTGCGGTTTGATACAGTACACTTCCTTCGCTTTCGCGCACTCACACACACACTTGGTTGGGCATCAGATATGCAGTCTTTTACTCACCCTTCCCACAGGAATCTCGCTCTCCGTCCACCTCTAAACATCCGTCAATGACCCCCATAAAAGCAGCATATACCCTATTTTGATCTGTTCACATTTTGAAGCACCACTTGCACCAGATGAGGGTCTTTCTCTCACTCCCTCTCTCTCTCACTCCATTTTTTCATCCTCTCTTTGATTGATATGTGAAATAAGTCCCTCTCCTGCTCTCTAAAGGCAGTCGGTGTAGAAGGCCTGAAAGGTGCCCATTGTCAATGCGAGAGCACTTTGTCAGGAAACAATTCTGTTCCCAAGGCCCTGAGGACATGTTAAAAAAGATACAGCCCCCATTGTGTACTATAGGAACTTTAATTTTGCTTGTGAGGTCATTTTAATCCTGATGAATTTTTATAGTCGCTGTGGCGCTGAATGGGGAGCAGTGCTAATGCTTGATTAAAAAAAAAAAAAAAGAGAGAGTGAGAGAGAGAGAGAGGAAAAAAAATCTACCACCCACAGACCACCTAAACTTAAGGCATTAAAAAAGGCCAGACAGAAAGGAATTGGAGAAGCTTTTGTTGAGGGACACATTGGGGTGTATTTAAGTTTACAAAGGACTTCTCCTCAATGGAGACTGGTTTCTACATGGAAGCTTAAAATCAGTGGGGGCTTAAAGATAGCAGTAGTGTGAAGAAACAGCGGTCATCGACAAAGCGCTCGGAGAGCGAATCTGAAAAGGAGAAGGAGAAATAATGTGATGGTTTTCTCTCTTCACCTCCATCCTCTCTATATTTATGAGGGCTTTACAGAAATGCGAGGCTGCGCTGTAACGCCGCACCGTAAAAAAGACAGAAAGGGGAAGACAAGCAGGAAACACAGGAGTGTCTGTAATTGAATTAACAGAACGAAGGTGCGTGTAAACGCGCCGTGGAGGAAATCTCACGCCATTTTTTACATTGTTTTGTCTCCTTCTTCGTACACATTTAGCATCAAAGTTCCTCAGGCTGCTGCAAAAGCGAATTGTTGTGGTTCCTGGCCCTCCCTCCTTCTCCTCCTCCTCCTCCTCCTTCACCGGTAACTTTTGGGTTTACTCAAAGATTTAGCTTAATCCCCATTTGAACGCTGAGACTTGATCTGGTGTTTGCATCGCACTTTTATTTCCTTCGTCTTTTTTGTACGTTTCCAATGTTTTTGTTCTCGGTCTGACTCTTTGTCAGACCTTTGAATATGTCTGTGAATGCGGTTGAAGGCGACGCGACCAGACGAATGCGAACGGGCGCACCTTCAACCAGCCAAAAGTGTGGCAGCTGTGGACGAGAATTCAATTAAACCACTCCTGACATGCAGTAATTGATCCTTAGCAGTTTTTGCTTCATTTTCCCTTCATCTTATCACCCTCTTTCTGCCTGAAAGTTTTTTTATGCGCTGTTGTTTAATGAAAACAAAATCCTGTTTTCAGAATAGGGACTGGCTGTCTGACTCATGCTCAGCTATTTATATAATCTCCAGTCTTTCCAAATGGGAACATGTTATGCCTTGTGCTAAACGCATCATTTGCATCACTCAGTGCTGTATTTGGAGATGTTTGACTCTTAGTCTTTGAACTCGAGTCCGATATAGCCCGCGCCACACAGCCTGTGTGTTGTTCCTCCCGTCGCCCCCTCAAAGTTTCACCAAAAACGCTTTTAGAAGCATCGTACGTGAAACGTACGTTAAAGAGCCTAAGCGGAAATGAATGTCATTGTTTGGAAGAACCTAGAAGAAGAGTTCTTTTGCGATGATTCCCCTCTCTGACTGAAAGTTTACAACCTGGTGACTTCTCGTTCATCTAATTGGGGGGTAAAACTTTCTTTTCCCTGACTCTGCTCTTTGCACCCGCCTCACCGGCAGGGCTTTCAAGAGCGCGCCGAGCATTAATATGGACACCTGCTTTGTTCCTGGCAGCCCGCTCTCCGCCGTACGTTCATTTCCCCTCTTTCATCATCTTTCAGTGGTCTGTCTGCAAAGGGCCTACCTGATCTTTCAGCACGGCTGAGGTTTCACTCGCGAGCATGCGTCTGTATTTACGTCGGAGGTCTACAAAGTCTAAACGTGAGGTGAGATGACAAAAAAATGAGAATGTTGCATGCACCTGTGCAACTATTTGCGATCTACAATGTGCCGTCACAAAGCAAGAGATCAAATGAACAATCAAACTCCAATTCTTCATTTAATTAAATCTGGCTGAGGTTAAGCAGGAGACAGAGAGCTGGGAGGCGGAGAGAGAAGTAGTAAGAAAACGAGAGAGAGAGGGAAAAAAAGAATACAGAGAAGGGCACAATATGTTCTGTTACATTATACTTTCTTAGCTGGGAGAGAGGCAAAAGGGCAGTGAAAAGGAATACTTGCTATTTAATTACTGTCAGCTGAATGAGCTGTGCTCTGTGCTGTTCTCCTCAGCCCCTCCCTGATGTAAAAATTCTTATTCACTTAGTATGTAGGTCACATTACAGTGGTGTCTGGTTATTGGACATGGGCTTAGATAACTGTTTGTTGAGTATTAAATGCTTTTGCTGCCTCAGCACCCTTTCTAACTGGTATTTTTCACACAGCTGTGCTACTGAAAAGAGGCAACACTGCTGCAAAAATCACGCCGCTGTCCCAACACCCCTCTGCGAACGCAGAGCCACCCGTAGGGGTCTTTAAAAGAGGCGCCGTCTGCGTAAAGTATTTATCTTTGTGTTTATAAGGGAAGAGAGAGGAGTTTACGTTTAAAAGCGTCTGATAAAGCAGCATAGCTGCATAGCAGATGGGAAAGAAATGTGCAAAAAAAGAGAAAAAACGTAAAAAGGAATCACACAAAAATCTGCGGTAAACCCGATGACCCTCAGGTCCCAAGGTGTTAGTCAGGCAGACAAATCGCTGCTTTCTTTCTGCTAATCTGTGTTTGCTTTGGGTGACCTTGCTTGCGGCTAATGTGCGTCGTTCTCACAATGCCTAATGGGTGGACTGCCACAACGTTGCCACAACATTGCCACAATGTTGCGCCTCTCAGCTGGTCCTTTCCGTTTCTTTTTTCCTCCATTTTTTTCTTTCTTTCTTGTCTCATTCTCTCTCTCCCTCCCTCTAGTCTGGGAAGAGAAGAGCCCAGATGGTGATTGATTTTTCGAGTGCTGACATCTCTGCTTGAGAAGCCTTGTGCTCCTCTTCCTTTGTGCAGAGCAAGTCAGGCACACTAACATCATGATGCGATCAGCGGTTCCATACCGCCGCCACTGACTAGAGCCATTGATTGACAGATCACGCACTCCACACACCGCCACACACAACAGAACGAAGCGAGTACTTAAAAAAAAGCCAGAAGACAGAGACGGTTAAGACGTGGAGTAGAAAGTCACTTGGGAGACATCTGAGACCTTAAAGCAAAGCCGTGTGGTAAATCTCAAGACACGACCAACAGGACCACATTGATCTGGAGAGACTCCACGCTGCTTCTTCATAGCGGCGATGGATAGACGTTTGCCACTGTGCAAATTTGCTACGGGTCCATTGAGTCGACTCCAAAGCTCAAATGATGTCATTGGCTAACTAGCCATTCTCAGGCCATTGCCTCTGTTTGCGTGACTAAATACATACAATTAAGGGCTCGGCACTTCTCAATCTCTATGAACTCATTGTTAGCCTGGGTTCAAGTGCACTGATAATGGGGGCCGGGGGAAAACAGGCGTATCATCGTGGTACCGCACACACACACACAGAGCTGGTGGGTAAAAGAAATGTCTCATTATCTGACGCATTCCCGTTCGCCCAACAACTCTCTCACTTTCTCTCTCTCTCTCTCTCTCTGATTTGTTCTTTTGTTTTCCTTAGGCACTCCATTTTCATGGAGGTATGACGTTGCGTTAATACATGCCTCTCTCTCTCTTGCCGTCTCTCTCTCTCTCTGTCTCTCTCTCCACTCTGCTGCTAATTCTCCAGTTAAATGCATCATTAGTCATTTAGGGTGGTGTGAAAGTGGCTGGACAGTGGACAAGAAGACCCAAATTTGCAACTTGATGAGGAAAAATAAAAGGCTGATAGATCTATGATAATGAAAGTAATCAGCCCTGAATATGGACGCAAAACGAAACAGTCCAGAGCTAATTCTGCTCTCATTATATTCCGAGCAGATAGGGCCGAAGTGCCCGGGTAGATGGAATCATGGTATTCCTCTCTTTCTGGAAAGTAGAGACTGCAGTATTGAGAGCTCACGGAGACCTTACGTAGGGGAACGTTGCATCTGGGCAGATTATTAAAGTAGCCCCACACTTTCCCTCAGTTTTCTTTATCTCACCTAGCATAGATAATCTGGCAGCGGAGACCATTTGAGACACAGGGTAGGGGGGGTGGTGGAGGAGGGGGTGTCTTAACCTCCAGTGAGGGGTGTGCTTGCAGCTGGAACGGCAGGCTGGAGGTAAATGGATCTTATTTTGAGGAGTGTCAACATGTGTAAGGGTGCCCACGGCTCATTGCACGGCCCTGATCCCTCCGCAGATACGCTGATGGATGAGGGGCAGGGGCCCAGCCCCAACAAGGCCTGCTCTGCGCTTCTCTCTCCAGTCTCCTTCCATCTATATTCATCTCTCTCTCTTTTGCCTAACAATACCTCCTTTCCCTTTTTCTTCATCTCTTTGTTTTTGTCATCCCACACAAATGTCTTTTTCCCGTCATGCCTCGCTTTCCCTATATCTCTTTTGCCCATTCTTCCTCTTCCTCACTAAATTCTTCATTTGTCATAGGTTGTCTCCTCTTTATCTGTCCCTCTTTATCTTTCCGTCTCGTTTTTTCTTCAGTCGGCACATTTGCATGCATTTTAAAAATATGATTTAGGTTGTACTGAAGTAATAATTACTGTTTTTGTAATGTCATGCAAATATTTTAGTCTAACCGGACATCAGTAATTTGAGCAGATCATGCATTTATGCAAATGAGCAGCGAAGAGGCTTCTTTATCTGTTCTTCTTTGTCCTGCTCAGTCAGTTTCAAATTTTTTTAAACAAGTGCATTGCAATATAACCAAAGTTGCGACAAATCTTTTCTTTTGATTAGCAATGCACATCCAAGTGAAAATGCAGTCGCTTGTAAGAAAGTGGAGGGTTTAAATGGCTAAATGGTTAAATGACTGAAGAAGTCTGTGGTACATCACTAGAGAGAAGATTTTGATTAACCCTTAAATGCATACCTTGGTTCTTTAGCGACCCGGGAAATCATTTACTACTGTTTCCCTCCTTCATTTTTTAAAGTTAGACATCAGCTTTATTAGTATTCCTTAATCTGTTCATTATAAACAATATAACCAGGAAAAATAATACAATTTAAAAGAATGTCTGTTTTCTGATTATTATTTTTTTATTTTAAGTGTATAGGGTTGCTAGAGACCCGAGGTGTGTATTAGTGCAAGTCTATTTTTTCTGTGCAAAAATATTCAATGACTCAATACATGCAATTCACCTTTATTCCTCGAGGTGGCACTGTTTAATATATAATAATGACGTGATGTTTCACTCATAAGTACCGCAGGCATAAAACAAAAGAATATCATTAACAAAAATTTAACTGGTTTGAATGGCTTTACTGCAGAGCAAATTCTGTGTGCAATAAAATATAAATGTATATATAAATGTATATATAAAAATATAAATGTAAATCACGTTATGGTAGATGTGGTGAATAAACTGCTAGTGATCAAACTACTGATTTTGAAGTCATTGAAAACGACAGTTTTACGAATATGGTTGAGATCGCGAATATGAGCCAGATGCAAACAACTTGACCCACCGTCAAACGCGTTATTTTACTGACGACTGATTCTCTAATCTCAGCGAGTTTAATGTGGGATTCACAAATCGCTTGTTTTTAAAAGAAGGCTCAGTACCCAGTTTATTTGAACCAGCTGGCTCCACTGAACCACAACCTGTAAGTATGATACATAATAGATTGTTCAAAAAACTGAACTATGACAATAGGCATATCGTTTCTGATTCTAGGCCGATAACAACATCTGACCAATTAGAGCAGAGTAGGCTTGGTTTAGAGAGACTGAATCTGAATCTTGTTTGATCCTGCATGCATGTAAACTTATTGTAAAAGACTCCAAAAACAATATTAGGAACCTTAAAAATTAGGGACTTTAAGAATCATGAGGTTCAATTTCTGTGCAGTTGATGCAATCGTCATGTCTTTGCGAAGACTAACAGATCTGTATTATGTATTCTGATATTTGTAGTTTAGCTTTGTCCAGCAATTTACTACAGATGGCCTTTTAATCCTTCATATATTTGTTTTTGAAGTGCGTCATGTATACATGGATAGACAGAAGACTGTAGATTGACTACACAAAAACCCACTGTAGCTCCATTATAACTGCATGTAAACGTCCTGAATGCTTCAGACACTGGTGAACACTAAAAAGCTTGTTTGCTCCAGGTCTGGCAGTCATTACTGAGGGACCACACCAGGAGGCCCATAAACGACGGCCGATGCCTTTGTAACCAGGTTCTGTGGTTAAAAATAATCTAGATCCAAATCAAACCCCACGTCCCGGTTCTTTCCACCTGCTGCCTTTTCCTCGTCACCACCACCGTCCTACCTCACTCCACTTAATTCTTCCTGTTCGGCAACCAGCACTGGCAGTCAAATGGCTAATTAGTTACAGATTGCTCTTTAACCCCAGGGTTATGCACCCCTAGCAGGCTGTAAAAGTCTTAAGGGAGATGGAGTGCGGTTTACAATGTGGTGAAGTTAAGAGGTCACCAGAGTTGGAACACATGTGTGCGACTGGGCCGCGTTCATGTATGCCACAACGGCCGGGCCGCTTTGGGAACTCCGTAAAACCCGAAATCCATCGCCTGTGGTCTCAACCGAAATATTTCCCACCCCTACAAACAGTCACCCATCCTCTTACAAGCAGTCTTAGAAAGAGAAACGCCATTGATGGGGTTGCACTCCAGCAATCTGTCATCCAAGGCATCTGGTGTGCTTTTCTCTTTCTTTCTTAACGTCTCCTCCTCTGTCTTTCATTTTTTCATGTTCCAGTTCTTCCCGCACTTCTTTCAGCATGTCATTACGAACATGCTCGATTGGATGCACAACAGTCGATACGACGGCCCCTCTAACAGGGGCTTCCTTTAATTCGCCAATCCCAACGTGTGCACCTGGGAAACCTACTTTACCAGTTAACCTCTGCTGTCCTCTCGGCGACAAGACAAGCTGACTGATCAAAAATAAATAATTAAAGGCGATAAGAAGATAAGGAGAGAGGGGAGGCATGACATATTGTCGTGCACACTTCCATGCACACAAGTCCCATGATGCTTTCTTGTCATGGCGCATCACACCCTCACTTTCACTCTCTTTTTCTCAGTGCTCTTCTTTCTCTCCACCACCTCCTTGCCCCTGCATGTGTCTCTGGTGTTGGATGTCAAGCTAATAGTTCCGTAATGCATCCTTCCAAATGTTACTCACACGACCTCGCGAAGCAGTAACTCTGAAATCTAAGAGACAAAAACCGTCTTCGCTTAAACTAAGCCGGTATTTACAGTCAGTTAATTTTTCTTCCCATCAAAAAATCTCTCTCTCTCTCTCCCTTTTCCTCTCGCAGTGTGGGTATATTTATGTGTGCATGTCTTCTGATGCAGAAGAAGAGGTGTCATTATCGATACAATGAGAACCATTCAAAAACCTGACCAAGAAGAAACTCGCACAACCTTGTAAGAGCTGTCATTAAGAGCTTTACCTGAAAGAATAAAAATACCACATAAGCTGTCAACACACATTAGTACCAAACAGGAGTCATTCAGTTTTCCCTTCCTTTCCACGCTTACCCGATTTGAAACGTTCCACTGACATTTTCTTGATACCTCTCAAAGTTTCATGAAAATTGATCATGTGATATTCTGCATCTCCACAAAAATAGCGCATAATTACGGTGTTTGCACGTGTGTTAATATTAACCGTTTGCATCAGTGAGCATAATGTTGTCCTTGCGGAGTCCTCTCATAACTTCTGTCTCATATATCTGATGAACATGCCTCATTGAATGACTCATATTTTCCATAAGCGTTTAAACGCTTTGTTTTGACCATGTGTGTATGAGATAGGACCATAAATTATCAGTTTGGGTCTTAACGCAATTCGTGGTTCTGTGTTAATTAATCATGCGGTCACACAGGAGTACTACCTAGTAAATAACAACACGGGGAGCGGTAACAAATCCGGCGCGCCGCGAGCTTGGTCTCGTGAACAATGCCAATTGATTGCATTTCCAAGCCCATTCTGGGCAAATGGAAAAGTTTAGATGCTAGTTGAGCACACATGTGTGCTGTTGTATGTTTTGTTGACAGCTAATATCAGGCCATGGTTTTGCAGGTCCCTTGTTTTAGTGCTCTTGGACAGGGAGACGATGCGATTGGCTTTGTTCAGTCTTGCTGGCAGTCGACACATGCTGACATCTGTTCCCTCCCAGCCAGTCAAACCAATCTCAATCAGGAGATATACACACACTCAATCACACGCGCACACGCTCATGCATGATGAAATATTCAGTTGGTTTTCCCAATGCATGCGCACACACAGCGTCGCGTCAACACCTTCAATCATATAGAGAGACACTGATGGTGCTCAGTCTCGAAGAATATCGCACGATGATATACAAACGCACACGCACGTGCACAGATGCGGTAATTACATCGGACAACTGTTCGACAGGCCAGTTGCTTCCTTAAAGTGCGTCCTTAAAGGTTCCTGATTTGCACGCAGCTGCAACATTGGCACGGCCCTCCGCATTTATCTCCGACGTGTGGAATGTGAAGCCGGAGTGGTATGAGGCAACCCGGACAGGATATAAGCGTTTGTCGGCCGTCTCTCCCGGGCAAATAACCTGCCGCAATCCCTCCAGAAAAGAGCGAGTGTCCACCGAAAAGACCTGTTTCGAATTAAACGCCGCCGGGCTGAGAGAAATGAATGTGACGCGGCCAGATTTTGTATTTTTGTTACAATTACCCCAAACTCCAAATTAATTCTTTGCAGACACAGAGCAATGGTGAGCAGGTGGTTGCCATATTTGCGCGGGACAGTCTCAACTGCGGCTCATGCCTCGCTTGATAAAGGCCTCTCACTCTGAAGCTCATATGACACACTGTCCCCTTTCCCAAGAGCCTCAGTCGCACTCCCTACAGTCCCCCCTCCCTCCTTCCTTCTGCTTTATTCTTTTCCTCCATCCATCTCTCTCTCCTCTCTTGTCCCTCTTCTCTATACTAATGCGATATGACATCATTTATCCTCATGCATACATATTCAGCACTCGCTCATGAGTAATCATGTACATTGGAGTAACACCCACTCCAGCAAACCGCCTCCCTTCAAAGTGACTCCGTATCATTTCAATAGTTCCACCTTGAGGGGATTCAAAGTGGGGGAACAGGCGCTGGAGAGTTGAAGTGATCTAATGTTATTAACTGATCAAACTGACTCAAAGAGGAAATGGAAACTCCATAAGCCAAGAGAACATTTGTAACTCGGGTAACAGACACAGAGCTTTTATTGGTCTTAACGCATTGTGGTTTTCTTACCTCATCATGCCAGAGACAGAAGAATTTTATCAACACCTACAGTACTAAAGGTTATGGAACCAAACATTTGTTTCTTGTGACAATACACTTTCAATTGGATTGTAATTTCAAATAGAACTGTGCAGGCTTACTGTTACTTTCTTTTCCTGCCTTTTTGCTTCCTTTCATGTTTAATATTTTATTTTATTTTTTTTGCCTTTTCTATCTACATTTTGTTTTACTCGTGCTATAATAAAATAAAAATAAATAAATAATAAAAATATTAAATGTTAAAGGAGAAGTCCACTTCTAGAACAAAGAGTTTGAACTTCCAAAATGCAGTTTAAATGCGACTTCAAAAGATTCCAAATGCGGTTGTAAACGATCCCAGCCGATGAAGAAGGGTCCGATCTGGTGGAACGATTGGTTATTTTCATTAAAATACAATTTAAATACTTTTTAATCTCAAACGCTCGTCTTGCTCTGCCTGAACTCTGTGTATTCTGGCTCAAGACAGTTAGGGAATGTCGAAAAACTCAAATCGTGTTTTCTCCCTCAACTTTAAAAATCATTTCAGAATCATCCTACATCGCTGCAGAAGTACTGGCCCAGTCCTTGCAAAGTGAACATGCAAAGAAGATCAAACACCCTTAAAAAAAAAAGGTAAAACAGCGGTACATGACGATTTTGAAGTTGAGGGAGAACATGAGATGGGAGTTTTTTAACATACTTAGGGTCATGAACCGGAAAAAACAAGAGTTCAGGCAAAGTAAGACAAGATGAGCGTTTGACATTAAAGTATATAAATTGTATTATTTTTTTGAAAATAACCGATCATTTTGCTAGATAAGACCCTTCTTTCTCGGCTGGGAATTTCTCGGCTGGGAATTAAAAGTTTAAACTCGGGGGACCACAGAAGTCCACTATATGGAGAAAAATGCTGAAATGTTTTCCTCAAAAAACATAATTTCTTTACGAAATTTCTTTAAGAAAGACATGAACATCTTGGATGACAAGGGGGTGAGTACATTATCTTTGTACTGGAAGTGGACTTCTCCTTTAAAAACAATGATAATCTGAATTAATATTAAAATAGCAATACTCCATTTCAATAGTTACTATTTCAGAATGATTTATACGCATCTTAACAGAAACTATAACTGTTTTGGCATCATTTCCATCACAACTTCTTCCTTTTTAAATTTTTTTTACAGTGACAGTGTCAGTGAAGAGCATGCATAAGATTAAATATGACAATTACTGAAGAATAAAGATAATATCGCTATAATTATATAACAGAATATTTATATTGTCTGTCACTACTTACAAAAATGTAATCTGTCAAATTATGAAGAAAAGTACTGTGTGTAATTGAGATACATAAAACGTTAGCTATTAAATACATAAAAATGTCAGAATTCACAGTGAAAGTTTTTTTAATCCAAATATGTGTAGAAAGTGTCCATAGTTGCAGCTTTACTTATTTACTTTTTTCTTTTGTAAATGCACATTCTGTGTATGTGAGTGTATATCCACAAAATATTGTACACTCACATAGTCCGTTGTTCTGGATGTTTGTGTGGAATCTCAGAGCGTCTGCTTGTAAGGGAGGGGGGGACACATTGAGGAGCATGACAGTAATATTGTGCGGCAGACACAACTATTTCACTGGGGCTTAGAGGCCCTCCCGGATGATGTAGTCTGTCAGCGCTACACAGATCCAATCTGAACTCCGCCACCACTCTCCAATATTCACTTGGATTATGTCTCGGAATATGACTGAGCACTCCGCAGACATGGAGAAGGAGAGGAGGAGAGAGGTAGATGGAAGAGGAGAAGGAGATGAGTAATCCTCATGTGACTTTATAATGCTGTAGATGAAGTGTAGAGAGAAGGCGTACCGTGGGACGGTTTGCGGTTGACACACACGCACGCACACACATGCTTTACATTCTCTGCTTGTCATTTGCACCTGCTTATTTGGATTTAACACTTGATTTAATGTCCTAAAGCTACAGCACCACAAAAATTCAGAAACTCATACCGATGAAAGAAACTAAGAATGATGGTGAGAGGAAGAAAAATCATAACAACAGATAATTATTCAGCCTGCTGAGGAAAAATCGGAGCGAGGGGCGCAGGCATTCTGAGGGAGGACGGTAACATTCTGTTCTACTGAGCAATTTGATGATAAAACGACAAATAGGCGCACAAACCGTTGGATCAGACAGGCTAAAGAACTGATTAGAATATATCAGCACACCTCTTCTCAGCAAGCCAGCTGCTCGGAAAACATAGTCTTAGGGCATAACGTCAAGCAGAGTGAGAGTGGCTTTTGTGCGAGTCTGTTAGTGAGAGATTGACTCTTTTTAATCCATTATTCTTGGCCTTAGAAGTTCTGCACCATTCATTTCTGATAGTAGGGTAGATATTATAAACAGTGGCTTGTCACTCTGCTTAACTGCTTATAATTAACAGATCAACAGTTCAATTACGCTGGACTCGATTGCTTCTCAGTGTAATTGTTTGTATTTCCAGGACAAAAGCTATTCAAAAAAGTAAACATTTGTTCAGGTATGATTTCTGCATCCTCGCGCACTGTGAGTTTGGATATGATACTAGTTTAGCTTTTAGCAAGTCTTTATTTATCATTATGTGGGCTGTTTTTTTTTTAGTGGGTGAGGAGAATAGAGCTTTGTCATGTGCGAATGACTAAAGCAGGTTGCTGTCAGCATTCTGTGTGCACCAATCAGACTTTGATATGAAAAATTAGCTTAATGCATATTACCTGTGTAAAGTATTAAGGTTCACGTTAGCAAAATATCCAGTGATTGTTTTTTTTTTTTTTTTCTGGCAAAAAAGGTCAATTTTTAATAGTATATAATGATGTATGAAGAAATTCTCATGTGGAATTCTCATTTGTGTGAAGGATTTAATTCGTGTAAAATTCTCAAACAATGTGACCACTTATTTTTATCAGTTCTTACTTTTCCAAAATGATTCCTCTAATCAGAAGAATCTATTCGTCTAGCCTGTTTAGTCTAGTCAGATTACGAATGGAACATTGTAGCGCACCTCCCATCCAATAAATTGTAATAAGCTTTGTTACTTTTGATATGAGACAAAGTCTCAGATTTCAAATTCTGTCCATTATATTACAGTATTCAAGCAATAAACGCTGTATTGGGGCTGTTTAATGTGGTTAAACAGATCAAGTTCAAGAGAAGCAGCATGCGAACTGATCATCTCCTCCGCTTTGACCAGCCACAGCATGAAATAAACATGAATGAACATCCGAAGGTATGTTAAAAGAAAGAGTACAACTTATTGAAATCCGTATCCTGTCTCATGTAATCACTTAATTAGTCTTTCAACCGTCGAAAGACGTCAAAATAACAGCTTGTAAACAATGTCACATAACATCACATTTACCTCAGAATAAAAACATATTCAGTGATCATAAACTCATTAGTCAGCTAGAGAGGAGTATTTTGCTAAATATATGCACAATATAACATATTCATGATAATCTTTATAGTTGTTCAATATTAAATGTATGTTTGAATAAATCTGTCATGTTTTAATGAAGCCACCAGAGTAATATGCATTGCTAAGAACTTCATTTGGACAACTTTAAAGGTGATTTTCTCAGTATTTTTATTATTTATTTATTTACATTACTTATTAGATTTACAAATAGTCGTATCTCTGCCAAATATCGTCTTATTGTCCAGGGTCAATTTAAGAGTCCGTATACAAATCAGTTAATTTTATATCCAAAATAATCAATATCGAATCAAAGCGGAAATCGATTCGATATCACAAGCTTGTGCATCAGAATCAAATCGAGGAATTTCTGTCAAAACCCAGCATTAGGGACCGTGCCATTAATTATGGTGAATTTGATTCGTCCTAGTAAATCAAAACATTTTGAATTTGATAAGTGTGAATGTTACAGCCTGTAGCCATACACTCTTAAAAAATCTTTATTATAGGTTCTT
Source organism: Labeo calbasu (assembly GCA_019740295.1). Lineage (NCBI taxonomy): Eukaryota > Metazoa > Chordata > Actinopteri > Cypriniformes > Cyprinidae > Labeo > Labeo calbasu. The sequence continues at coordinate 96,755 of JAHKKF010513237.1, forward strand.
TGGTTCCACAAAGAATCCGTGGAGCCTTTTCATTCTGCAAAAGGTTCTTTAAATTGGAAAAAGATTCTTTAGATTACCAAAATGTTCTTTACACTAATAAAAAATGGTTGTTTTAAGAACTGTTCACTTAAAGGTTCTTTGGGGAACCATAACTGGTTCTTCTATGGCATCGCTGTGAAAACCCCTTTTGGAACCTTTATTTTTAAGTGTGTACAGTGTTACAGAACTAAACGTTCACCTACTTGTTCTCGAACACCATTACCAAATGTGAGGGTGTTTATCTTGTAAAATATTTAAAGTGTTCTAATTATAGATACGCTATTCAGGGAGACTAAAGCTAACACCTAAAATGAATAAAATAACTTTCTTTCTTTACTGGCTCTCATAGCCGCTTCATCCCAACCTGCTCCTCAGCTCTTTCACAGCCAACAGCTGGACTCCTATTCCAGCCTTGAGACCCCCCTCCACGGCTAATGTGTTGGTTCATGGTGCTAGTGTTACTGAGAGGGTGAGTGAGTGAGTGACAGAGAGATAAAAAGATAGAGAATTTACCATTTGTAAGTTAAACCCATTCCAGGCTTGCCCCAGTTTAAATTACACTGTTTTTCTTTTTTGATTTCCATTTTGCGCATAATGCTCTCTCTCAGCATGTTTTAAGTTATATTATTAGCGGGTCTCTGGAGAGTTTCCCCCCTCGTTTTTGGGGTGGGATTCTAGGCTCTGGATGCATTAGCTCTCCGTAATTGGCGAATGATCATGGGATGGAGTGTGGATGGAGAGAGAGCTCACAGCACGCACACCCACACACACACGCGCACGCTCGTCTCGGCTCGTCTCGGCGCTGTACGGCCGCGATACTGGAAGTCAGCGAGGGCCCTATCCGTCAAAGCCTAATGCTCGGCCCTAATACACTTTAATAGCTTCCTCCGCTGTCTCCGATCCCTCTTCAGCATTGATCTGAAATCATCTTTCTTATTCCTTTTTCGGGGGGCTTCGCAGACTTTCGCAGCATTTATTGCTGTCACCTGTCTCGTGTGCTCAGATTAATACGGACCGATAGGGGTAGGTTGGGGAAGGAAGCCATTTATTAGCGTTTCGGATGTGTGTTCGGCAAAAGGCTGGAGACTTGGCTGAGCCACTGCGCCGTTTGAAGAGCGGGCCCGTTTGAGCCCAGGATCCGTCACATGAATGTGTAAAATACCCGACGCCCGCGCAGGCTGTCACACAAAGGGCTATCACCCTATTATTCAAGAGCAGCCATGGAGCCAGGCCAGAGTAGAGTGTTTCTGGGGGGAAGGGAAAAATCGGCTTGATTGTGATTTGCCATTTATAATTGGCCAACGATGTGAAATGGTCGGCAGCCAGACTTTTTTAAAAAGGCAATCTGCGGCGGTGGAGGGGCCGATGGTTCGCTAATGACAGCTAGCGCGATACGCCTTGGGAACAGAATGGTGCTCGTGTAAGGGTAGGGAACACAAATATGTTTATCTGTAGTCAGCGATGTTTGCATGACTCAAATGGCATTGTCTATTGATTTCTTTTTCCAAAACATCGGCGACACAATGGAGCCCAAATACAGAAGCAAAAGCGAAACATTGTCGCCATTGGAAAACAAACAAACCGAACCCATCTTTAATTCCAGAGTCCCGCCGCTTATTAAAGGAGTTACGCAGCTCGTTTTGGCCTTTGTTTGTGCCTGTAATCTTAAAGGGAATACTTCCGCCCGACGCTTTTTCCGTTCCCGTTCCCGTTCGCATTCGCCCCTGGTCTGGGGAGCCGGATTTAAGCTCTGAAATGACAGAGTTCAAGGCTGATACTCCTGTTGGCAGTGAGGCATGGCAGACGATTTCTCGAGGGGGTCTGCCTCCACATTGTGAGCTCAACAAAAGATAGTATTTGATAAAGGTCCCCCTCCCCAAAAGCCCCCATAAATAATGAAAAGTTAATGAAGAGGTAACTTAATGATGTAATGAATATGGCAGCACAAGGTCAAACAGAACTGTCGTGGGTTGGGTGGGCATGTGAAGCGCGTACTCGCCTGTGTGTGTTTGCGAAAGTGTGTGTGCGTGTGCAGTTTTAATGAATGTTTTGTCACAGGAAGTGTGATAATGTTTAATTAGTTTCATGTGTGTGCGCCGTGTTATACGATTCTTAGATGGCCTGCTCTCATAAACCGCGTGTGTGTGTGTGTGTGTTGTGGGTCGCCCGACAGAAGAAAGATGAGAATGCGAGCTGTTTGAGGGAGTGTTTTTCACAAGTGTACACCTGTGTGTGTTTATGCAAGGGAGAGTGCTTATGAAACCCTTCTGTTTTGGACAGTTTGTTTGGGAGTGTACTGTACGCACGCTGGTCTGGCGGTGGGGTGGGGTCTGGGCTGGCAATTAAAATATTCAGAATGTTTGAATAATATGTTGGGTCCAGGTGCAATCGATAGGGCACACGAGCATTAGTGTGACCTGGACGTCTACCTCAAGCATGTATTTTCAACACTGCTATTTGTTATTAGACAAACAGTAATCAGCGTGTGAACTCAACACCACTGAGTTTTCTTGTCGAGGTGGTTCTGGTTTCAGTGTGTTGTCCTGGTGTGTAAAGTGCCTAGTCGGCAGCAGGCAGGTAAGCACTTCGATCTGTTTCTCCTGGACTGAGGTGAGGGACTGTCATGCCGGTGGTCTCAGCTTCAGCTCTGACACCTGGCTCGATCCCTTAGATAATAGCCGGAGTGTGGGGTAAAGTAGTAGAGAGATGCCAGTTGGCCTAGCGACTGGTGTATGTACGATGAACTGAACTGTGCGTTCAGCCAGCATGAGTTTGAATTCAGCTTGTGACATTTCCTGTATATTGTTCCTTTTCCTCTCTCCAGTTAACTGGCAACAAGATGAAAAAAAAAAAATAAAATAAAAAAATAAAAAATAAAATAAAATAATAAAATAAAATAAAATACATTTATACTTATACTTAAATTATTTTTATTTTTTATTTTTTAAGGATTGATCAAAAGTGACATTTCTAATGTCTTTTATAATGACAGTTAAAATTATTTCTATTTCAAACAAATGCTGTTCTTTTGAACTATTTATTAATGAATGCATGAGATTGAATTCAGCTTGTGACATTTCGTGTTCCATTATTCCTTTTCCTCTCTCCAGTTGTATAACTGACAACAAGATAAAAATAAAATAAAATAAAAAAACATTTATGTTTATAAATTTATTTATATATTTATTTAT